>PVJC01031264.1:0-20689 GCA_004026665.1 Murina feae | reverse complement strand
AGGTCTGGGGGTGGGCCCAAGACAGCTAGAATGGCAGGGGAGGGGGCACTCCTCGGAACTCAGGGCAATAACTATGTACAACAAAAACATTTCAACTATTTTTAAATCCTCACCCAAGGATATGCATAGAGAGAGGAGGAGGGCAGGGGGAGAGAGAGAGAGAGAGAGAGAGAGAGAGAGAGAGAGAGAGAGAGAGAGAGAGAGAGAGTGGGGGGGGGAGAGAGAGAGAGAGAGAGAGATCAATGTGTGTATGCGAGAGAGAAACATCATTTGGTTGCCTTCCATACACGCTCCCACCAGGGATAGAACTACAACCCAGAAATGTGCCCTGACCGGGAATCAGTCAGCAACCTTTTAGTGCACAGGATGACACTCAACCAACTGAGTCACTCCAGCAGGGCAGAAATGCTATATACTAAAAGGCTAATATGCAAATTGTCCCCTGGACTAGGAGTTCAACCGGAAGTTCGACCAGGGGGTCGGGCTGGCCGGCCAACCACCCATGGCCCCTCCCTCAGGCTGGACCCCACCAGTGTACTGGGCCTCTAGTATTTCAATAACCACTGTGTATAAACCAATATTTAAGACTAAAGAGAATCTCCACTGCCCTGTGCTATCCAGCATTGATAATCAAGCTCCAGTCCTGTATTCAGGAAGCTCTCCAGCTAAACAATATGCTAAAGGACAGTTATCTTGGATGTTGAAAGAGTTTTTGTTGAAAATATAGCAAATAGCTATTGTGTAAAGATTTTAGAAAATACTTTTTGAATTTACTTTCTCCGATATAAGCTTTGCTATTCCATAGATGATGGTTGTTTTGTTGGTCACAAATACCTAATAATACTTAACTCCTATACTCAAGTTCAATAGGTCAGAATATCTAAAGAGAGACCAGGTGAAACAGCTGGAAATAAGGTCAAGGTAGAAATTCCGTGTCAAGATTTCATGTAAAACATAACTGCAAAGGTTTTTCTGAACAGTTTGAATGACCACTAATGAACAGAGTCCATTCCACCTCAGCCGGCAATCTCAGTTCTAGTTCATGTAGCTCACTCTTCTGCTGCATAGAGGGTTTCCATGATGGTAACTAATAGCTTGAGATTTCCAAGAGAGGGCCTGAACAGAGCTGAGGGGTATTAGAAAAAGAAATAAATAAATGCCTTGTCACAATGTATAATAAATAACATTTCTTAGGGGAAAAAATGAGTCTTATTATCCTCCTGTAAGCAAATGTCACTATTAATTATTTCTCTCCTGAAGAGGGACAGAGTTCTAATATAATGCTACTTACTCATTTTATATTTTTTCTCAGAGGCAGGCATCCTGATTGGAAAATTTGAAAAATCAAATGCAAGCTGCACCTGAGATAAGTAGCAAATCACCTTTAAGCATAAATATATATATATATGGTGTCATTAGGAAGCATTGCTTGTACTTTTCATTTTTTTAGAAATCTATCAAAATCCTGGCTCCAGACACTAATTTAATGAAGCATTGGTTAAAACTCCTTTTTATTATGTTTGAATTTTGAAAAACACACCGAATTAATTAGAACATGAAAACTTAGATCAAATTAAAGTTTTATTGACACTAGCTCATACCTATTGAGCCCAGATAGTATGTGCATTAGCCCCCACAAATATTAAGTAAAGCCACCACTAATTATTCCCACCTGCTTCCACCATTCCACCATGAGACCTACCGGAATGTCTGCATGTTCTAAAGGTTCTGTGCACTTCTAAGTCACATAACAGGCTGTTAAACTTACTGCAAAAGGAGAAGCAGTAAATATGCTAATTTGGGGGCTCTCTGCCTCATTTTCATTAGCTTGCCTAATTTTTTTCCCATCTGTGGAAGGAAGACCTGTGCTTATTTTTATCACCAAAAGATGGCCATGCTCACAGATAGCCAGAAAGTATGAGAAATTCCTTCTACTTCAAATTCCCCAGGCACAAACCAAAGTCATCCACTTGGAGTTGATATTATCTGAGCAACCTCTGTTCCATGCTGGGCTTGGTTGTTCCTTGAGTATTAAATAAGTGGCAGGAAGTAAACTGTTCCAGCTTTAACATTTAATAAAGTTACTTTTGACAAAAATAGGCAATTAATTTCAAAATACAGGAACATGGCCCTGGCTGGTTTGGCTCAGTGGATAGAGCATTGGTCTGCGGACTGAAGGGTCCTGGGTTCAGTTCTGATCAAAGGCACATGCCCAAGTTGTAGGCTCAATCCCCAGTAGGGGGCATGCAGGAGGCAGCCTATCAATGATTCTTCTCTCTCTCTCTCACTCTCTCTCTCTCTTCCTTCCTTTCTGAAATCAATAAAAATATATTCAAAATATAAGAACATGGCCAAATTCTGCAACTCTGAAATAAACAAATCAACACACAGGACAATATTCTACTAACAATTAGTGTTCACAGGCTAAGATGATCAATATTTATAACTAGAGGTCCAGTGCACGAAAATTTGTCCACTTGGGGCGGGGGCGGGAGGGGTTCCCTCAGCCCTGCCTGTGCTGTCTCCAAGGACATTCCAATCAGACATCCTTAGCACTGCCCAGGTGGCGGGAGAGGCTCCCACCACTGCCACTGAGCTCACAGTCTTCAACCCAGCTTGTGGCTGAGTGGAGCTCCACCTGTGGGAGCACACTGATTACTAGGGGGCAGCTCCTGTGTTGAGCATCTGCTCCCTGGTGGTCAGTGCATGTCATAGTGACCAGTCATTCCCAGTCTTTCCACCTTTAGGGTCAATTTGTATATAACCCTTTTATTATACAGGACTATAGGCCCAGTGCACAAAAATTTGTGCACTTGGCAGGGGGGGTCTCTCAGCCTGGCCTGTACCCTATTGCAGTCTGGGACCCCTTGGGGGATGCCCACCTGCTGGGTTATGCCTGTTTCCCAGGGGGATCAGGCCTAAGCTGGAAGTCAGACATCCCTCTGGCAGCCCAGTAGCCCTCGGGGGATGTCCACTTGCCAGCGGGGAGCAGGCCTAAGTGGTTCCCACCACCACTGCCATATTGGCAGCCATCAGCCTGGCTTGTGGCTGAGCAGAGCTCGCCCTGTGGGAGTGCACTGACCACCAGGGGCAGCTCCTACATTAAGTGTCTGTCCCCTGGTGGTCAGTGTGTGTCATAGTGACCAGTCATTCCCAGTCTTTCTGTTGTTGGGGTCAATTTGCATGTTACCCTTTTATTATATAGGATAGAGGACTGGTGCATGGGTGGGGGCCGGCTGGTTTGCCCTGAAGGGTGTCCCAGATCAAGTTGGGGGTCCCGCTGGGGTATCTGGCCAGCCTGGATGAGTGGCTGATGGCTGTTTTCAGGCTGGCCACATCTACTTCAGGGTGGGGGTCTCCCCTGGGGTGCCTGGGTGAGAGGCAGATGGCTGTTTGCAGGTTGGTCACAGCCCCTTCAGGGTGGTGTTCCCTCCTGAAGTGCTTGGCCAGCCTGGGTGAGGGGCTAATGGCTGTTTTCAGGCTGTCCACAGCCCCTTCAGGGTGGGGGGGTCCTGATGGGGTGCCTGGCCAGCCTGGGTGAGGGGCTGATGGCTCTTTGCAGGCTGGCCAAGTCCCCCAGCAGGGACCTTCACCTCATGAGAGTGGGGCCATCCTGGGTGAGGGGCTGATGGCTGTTTGCAGGCTGGCTGGAAGCAGGTGTCTGGGATTTATTTATCTTCTATAATTGAAACTTTGTTGCCTTAAGCAGAGGCCACAGCCAGCCTAGGCAGGTAGGAAGTTTAGCTTTCTCCATAGCCATGGCAAGCCAGCCTCCTGTTTGCTCTAGCTCCATGGTTACTGGCCGTCACTTTGGCTGGGTTAATTTGCATATAGGTGCTCTGATTGGCTGGTGGGCATGGCTTGACTGGTGGGCGTGGCTTAGCATAGCAAAGTGACACCTAATTTGCATATTACTCATTTATTAGATTAGATGCTTTTGTGTGCCATAGAATATGGTTTTAGTCAATTTTACTTGATTGTATGTGATAAAGCCAAAAAAAAGGTGCTAAGCTAGTATTTTCATATTTAGTGATTAAAGGGGGAAAAATGTTACATTACACACCACTATAACTTCCCCCAAAACTCCCACTTTAAAAGGTAAAAAAATGCGATACAGATACCATAAAAAGGCCAGTAGCTATTGAACTCAAATTGTGTGCCAGATGTATATTTTATTTCCAAATATAAAGTAACATTTTTTCCTAAAAACCTATTATCCTAATTATTTCATTTTTTTTAAAGATGGAAACTCAGGTTTAGAGAGATGAATTTTCAAAACCATAAATACTAAAGCCAGGTGTCTCTCTGAAACCTCTCACCCTCAGCAGACTTGAACAGGGAGGACATTCAGGTGGTGACTTCATCCTCTCACTTGATTTACTAACATTCTAACATGGGCACTATCACTGAGTGCTTTGCTCTTCACCTTTCACATGACTCAACTAATTCTCCAAACAACCCTATAGGGCAGGTATTACCACTACACTAATTGACAGTGCAAATACAAGTAGCAAGATGTTAACTGGCACAGGTAGCAAACACAGGCTTCTAATCAAAGCATCTGGCACCAGGTCCAGGTTTTCGCTCGGTGCTACATGACCCTTAACCTCTGAAAACAACAGATAACTGCAGAGCAAAGGAAAAGAAGTGAGATATGCTGAGAAGCAATAAACTGGATCTCCTAACTGAAAATATACCTGTTCACAAGCCCTCCTTGCATTTCCAAACTCAGAATTGCTACCAATTCAAAGTGGAAGTTAGGTCAACAGTAAGTGGACAGAATTTAACGGTGCTGAGTTGTTCATTAGAAAGAGGCTAAAAGCCTTCTCAATATGTAAGGCAAACAATAACTGAAATATGACATTAAATTAAGCAATAGCAAACTAGGGTGTATTTACACTTCAAGAAAAAAAATGGAAATGATTCATTTAGCACTACTAGATAGAGTCAGCCAGACTGATCCGTTGCTTCTTGTCTCCATATACACTCTCCTCTCTTCTCTCTCTCAGCAAAAACAGCAAGGTTATAATAGAAATGCTGACACAACCAACCTTATAATATTTCATACTGAAAGCCATAATTATATTTTCTAATTGTATACCGGGCAAAAGAAATACCAACCAGAACAAAAACATAACGAGCTAGAAATAGTCCATCAGAATTCCTGGATTATAGAAAATGCATATAAAATACTATTATCTTCAGCCACAGCCAGAAGATGTCAGACAATCAATTCCTATAACATGCCAGCTTAATAAAATCTGCATACAAAATTTATGAATGCAGTAATATTCCTTTTTATCACAAGTTATTAATGATCAATTTAATGAACATCTACAGCTGGACCGCTTTGGTTCTGTATGATATTTTAATCAACTTTAGCCACGGATTTAAATGCATTTAATTTTGTCACCATCAGCTATTTGAGATAAGAAAGCCTTTACAGAAGTACTGAGATATGTGGGGTAGGCTACCAGTTTCATCTTTATGCTATTATTGATTTCCTTAAAATTTATTACAATAGAAACAGAACTAAATGTTCCATTACAAAAATATGTGCTTTAATGGCTACATTAAAACACAAAAGGTTTCTTGAAGTTGTGTTACATGTTCAGCTAGTTTAAAACCTCTTTTCATTTCATTTCCAATAAAGAACTTTCCAATCTTGTTTACACAAAACAATCTTCCTCAAAGCTATTATCTCCTAAAAAGGATCCTGCTGGAATTTGACATGCCTGACATAAATATTCTTGGAAATTGGTATGTCATATTCCTTAACATAAAGTGTCCTACTTATTTTCATTCACTGCTTGACATATTCTTTTAAAAACCTATTGTATTCAAGTCTCCATTTCCCACAGATTCTTGGCTAAAAATGAATTTTACCACATGATGCATGTGTAGAGAAAACAGAACATTTGAGAAAATAGAAAAACAACAGTGGATATATGGGAATAAAACATTCAGAGTTTAAAATGTTGATATCTGTCATTGGCCACAAAATCAAATAACTAACAGATTCTCATTCTTTTAGCATTGAAGGTTGAGTATGAAAATCACACTCACCCTGGTGGGTAGGTCAGTTGGTTAAAGTGTCATCCCCATACGCCAAGGTATCTGTTTCAATCCCTGGTCAGGGCACACATAAGTATCAACCAATGAATACATAAATGAGTGGAACAACAGATCAATATTTCTCTCTCTTCCTCTCTGTCTAAAAAATCAATAAGTGGGATGTCAATGTAAAAAACAAAATAAAAACCACTCATCTTTGGGAGTCATCTCAATGGTTTGGGAAATTAAGGAATCTAAGTCATGAATCTGAAAGTGCAAGAATCTTAAAGTGCAAGAACTGACTGGAAGACCTAGTAAATGTACAATAATCACTATCACTGAATGAATGATGGCAATTTTTAGGTTAATTATTTGCATCCTTACATGTTGTTTACATTCACATAATCTTTCGATCCTGCAACAATTTCTTTTTGAGATCTTGTCAGTTAATCTCTCCTTGTTTTGGGGGAATAATTCCTGAATTTAAGAACCTAATTATCTAAATAAAGAACATGATATATGTACACACGAAAATATAAAATAGGGTAAAACAGATAAGAGCCAGGAGAAATATCACATGAAAATTCTGAGAAGATTGTAGTTACTTATAGAGGAGAGGACAGGAGAAGATTTTAGAAAGAACAGCTGGAGTTCAGAGTAGAGGAAGTAGGGTATTTTTAGGTAAAGGAAACATAAAATTGATGCAAGGAAAATAGATATAAGAACAAAAAGTGCCTGTGGTATGAATTTTAGATTCAACAATGCAGAAATCTGTAGTTGGCCAGCATTTTCCAAATTGCCCTAATAAGAAGGATATGCATATATCCAGAAAGATCATAACTCATTAAGTTTCATTTTAAGCTTCTTGAATCTGTCTAAATGTTCTCATCTTATCAGGCAAGTCAATATCTGCTCACACTGTGAGGTTAAAGCAATGAACTTGTGAGGAGAACCTGTCAAATCAAATTATCAACAAGCAATAGTCTCACTACTGAGGAGTAGCTAAGCCTCAATGTTAAAGAAGTGTGCTTACATTTGCATTTTAATTAGGTCACACCTTCAACATCATCCTATTAATTTTAGTTTAATGTTCTATTTTACTGCCATTTACAAAATGACATTTTTAAATGTGGACATAAAGAAAAAATACCTCTAAACTCATAAATATTGAACTGCAAGTACCATAAAGAGATATATGACTATGTCTACAATTCCAAGTATCTAAAATAATTGAATTTCAAAAAAATATTTCAAGAGCAAATTATTAGGTTCTTCTTTAAAAGCATGATGGAGTGTGGATGGAGCATGAAATTCAGGTTCCTATGAGTCACCAGAAGCTCAACATGGATCTCTCTTTTAAAAAAGGTCAAGGGCATTTGGTTAAGACTTAGATTTTATTTATATTGTTTCTTGAGGGTAGGGTGGGAAAAAATTAAGACTCCTTTCTTTTTCATTAAAAAATATATATTCGGCCCTAACCGGTTTGGCTCAGTGGATAGAGCGTCAGCCTACGGACTGAAAGGTCCCAGGTTCGATTCCGGTCAAAGGCATGTACCTTGGTTGCAGGCACATACACAGTGGGGAGTGTGCAGGAGGCAGCTGATCGATGTTTCTCTCATAGATGTTTCTAACTCTCTATTCCCTCTCCCTTCTTCTCTGTAAAAAAATCAATAAAATAATGTATTACATATTACATATTACATATTACATATTATATATTATATACACTCACATATTGGGAAATTAAGGAATTACATATATATATGTTTATGGAAATTAAGGAATATACATATATTCGAATACATTTTTAATTGTGAAAACATTCAATAATTGATCCTTTTGGAAGTCAAATTCAGTGTCATTTAGGACATTCGTGATGTTGTACAACCTTCACCACTGTTTCTAGATTGTTTTCATCATTTGAAAAGGAAGCCCAGCACCATACACAACCGTTCCTTCCACCAGCCCCCAGTAACCACTGGTCTCCTTTCTGTCACTATGAATTTGCCTATTCTGGGCATTTTATTTAAATGCAATCATATAATATGTGACATTTAGTGTCTGACTTTTTTCACTTAGCATAAAGTCTCAAATATTCTTCAACTAAGTGTACCCATAAAAAAGAAATGGTCAAGTCCTCCATTTCTAAAATTTTTTCCATTTCCCAAAAGTATTCAAAAAGGGTATGAGGTTTTGTATTTACTGCTTATGAGGTGAATAACTGTTTCACTAATTTTTCCAATCTAAAAACTTAGTGACAAATATCCATTTAAATTAAAAATCTCAGTCACTTACTGACATCAGAACTTGATTCTATAAAAGCACAAAAGAAAGACCTGAAGCCATGTAGATCTATATAGTATCCATGGTTGGAGAAACCCAATATCACCAATATGCCAAATTTCCCTAAATTAATCTACTTACTCAATGTCATTCCTTTAAAAAACCTCAATGGGTTTTTCCACAGAAATTGAAATGATGGGGGAAAAAAATCACTTGAGTCAAGGGTGACAATCAGCCAAAAAAGGTGAAGAAAAGTAAGGAATGACACACCTTTTATACATAAAGATACCCTTCAGCTCCTAATAATCAAAGCAATACATGATTGAAACTCAAAGAGATCAATTGACCTTGAACAAGCAGGAAACAGATGAACACATATATGTAAGATTATGGGGAAAGAATGAACAGAACACTGGTTCTCCATATGAAGAAAAGTGTCTTCTTAATTCACATCACACATGAAAATATATAGATGATATCAGGGCATATATAAAAGAGAAAAAAAATTTAAAAATATTATAAAAATATTGTTATGACCTCAGGACTAGGAAAGATCTCTTAAACTAGATCCAAAATGCAGATACTATGGATGAAAACATTAAATTTAATTACATTAAAATATAAAATATTCTGATTATCAAAATGTGCACACATACATAAACCCACTAAACACTCAAGCCAAAAATCAAAATATACTTCGAAATGTATAAAATCACAAAGGGAATTGAACCTAGAAAATACAAAATTATAAGTTAGTAGGAAAGAAAATAGATCGAATGGAAAAATGGGCAAAGAATATGCACAGGCAAATGACACAACTGGAAAACAAATGAAAAATGTTTGACCCGACTCAATCAGGGAAATGAAAATTAATGTTATAATTCTATATCATAAAAGCCTCATATGCAAATTGTTTGACTGGGAGTTCCTCCGGGAGTTCTATCAGGAGTTAGACTGCTCGCTATGATGTGTGCTGACCACCAGGGGGCAGCGCAGAACATGGCAGGTGTGGGCCACGCAGCACTGGCAGGGGAAGCGCTGCTGACCCATATGGGCTCCCAAGGAGAGCTGAACCGCAGGGAGATGGTAGAGTCAGCGGCACCAGGCCAAGGCAGGTGCCAGCAGGGTCCCCATTCCCCCGCTGATCACCCCACAGACGGCGACCAGTGGAAGTAGCAGGGGGTGAGGGCCCTGCCTGCTCCCAGGTACTGAGGGATCCAGGCGGGAAGCCCGGCCCAGATCAATCACTCCACTGGCAGGATGGTGGGGCAGATGAGTGGGCAGCACCAGGCCTCAGCGGGGTGCCAGGCGGGGCTGTGGGGCTGCGAGCCTGGGGGTGTGAGCTGGGGCCCAATCCCCAAGGGCCACCGGGAGGGACCCTGCCCATGCATGAATTCATGCACCAGTCCTCTAGTGAGATAATATTTTATAACTATCAGATTAGAAAACACTTAAAAAAATAATCCAAGTGCTGATGAGGACACGGGCAGGGGAATTCCCACACCTTGCTGTGAGGGATAACTGATGTAAACACTGACTGGGAATGCAGAATTGCTCTCCAAAGTTGAAGAAATGCAACCCTCCACATGGGAATTCCACTGCTAAGTAAATACTCTACAGAGAATCACTTACCAGTGCACCAGGAGGTACAAGCAAGGATATTCACTGTACATGCTCTTAATGGGAAAATAAACAGAGAACAGTCTAAACAAAGGGAAGAGGAAATAGCTGGTCACATATGAGAGAATGGAATATGATACAGCAAGGGAAAGTGAGAGAATTAGATCTTTCATCAATGCGGCTATTGTTGAAAGACAATGCTGAGTGAAAGTGGATTATGTACAGACGGACACTATGAAAACGTTAAAGAAGCTATTGGCTTTGTAGGGACATAAGAAACATGCAAACCTTAGCTGGTAGGAAACAGACTACTTCAGGGTAGCGAACACCTCTGACTCAGTGGTTCTCAAAGGGGGTCGGCCAGCTTGCCTTCCAACAACACCTGTCAATAGTGGAAACATTTGGAGCATTACAAGTAGGAAAGAAAGTGCACGCTACCACATCTGCTGGGTAGAGGCCAGGAGTGCTGCTAAGCATCCCACAGTGCACAGGAGAGCTCCCCCCAAGAAAGGAGCATCGCTCCCCAAGTGCCAGTGGTGCTGGTTGAGAAACCCGGCTCCCAAAACAGAGCAAGAGGATAGGATGAGAGGGTAGGGGAACATGGGGTACACCTATAACATTTTACTTTTTTAAAAATTCTGAAGCACATATGGAAATTGTTAAATATTTTACATGTGTTTGGCACATAGGTCTATGCCACATTATACCCTATACATTTTTTATATTTGAAATAAAATTAAAAAATTTAGTAACACAGCAAACACAGCATTTCCAAATTTGATGAAGATTACATAAATCTTTATTGTCACATTTCTGGAAATATATCTCAGGAAAATTATTCCCATAGTCATGATTACATTTCATGTGCACAGTTTTCTGGGTATTGGGGCAACACAGAGCTATGTAGTAAGGTTGTGGAGGACCTTGGGATTATTCTAATCTATCACAGTTTCAGGCAAGAACATTTTAAAACCAGGCCATGCAAAACTAACTTAGGCCGTTCCTGTGTTACAGCACACGGTAATAACTCCCGTCAATTTTCTGAGGAAGTTGATGGTGTGGAATGGGGGACTAGCCTCCCGCATGCAGCTCGGGGTTCTGGGGCTACCTGGACACTCTACTGAGAGGAACCAGGGCATGATTTCATTTTCTCATTCACAGTTCTTAGTGCAGGAGTCGGCGCACTTTTTCTGCAAAGGGCCGGGTAGTAAATGTGCCCACTTTGCGGGCCATATGGTCTCTGTCACAACTGTTCAGCTCTGCCGCCTGGGCATGGGAGCCCGTGGCACACGTGAGGGCAGGGTGGCTGTGTTCTCAGAAGACCTGACTGACAACACAGACAGGAGGTAGGGTCTTTGCACACCTGGAGGGTCAGCACAACGATTCTCTTTAAGATACTGCTTTAAATGTAAGGCATCTCTCAGCTCTTCCTGGGAGGTATAGTTTTGCATATATTGTTCTATAGCAGTTTTACACAATTAAAAACAAACTTACAAAAATGAAACAATCCCAGAAATGACAAAAGTGCTCATTTTTTTTAGATTTACAGTATACCAACTTCTTTTTTGAAGTGTGTTATGTGATCTGATTTACTAAATTACTAATTATAATTGGTTCCATTTGTTAAGATGCTATTAACAATTTGTTAAGATGCTATTAACAATTCTCTAAAGTAAAATAAATACACATATCTTATCTTCAATTTGACTAAGGAGCTGGAATGACAAGGACAGTGGAGCTATACTCCTTGCACAAATAATAGCTTTCTATTAGGCTTGCCACTTCACCTGAATAATTTCTTATAATAATGAATAATGATGTTACTCCACAACCTAATCATACCATGGTGTGTAGTTTCAGTCTATCCATCTTTGTCAAGAAGATCAAATATTTGTATTCTGCTGCACTAGGCAAAGTTGAGCAAACAGTTAACAGTATCATGCCCCTTAATTATTTCTCCACATGAAACCAGTAAGTACCATTTCACATCCTAGGATCTATGCAATACAAATCTACTTCGAAGAAATTTAACACCTACTCATTTTCAAACAAAGTTTAAGTTCAAATTAAAAAAAAAAAAAAAAAAAAATGGTTTAAACTAAAAAAAGAAAAAGGCCTTAATATTATCTAAGGATATTTTTAATTGGTTATGACTGGAAACTCACTCTACAACACAAATTTGTCAATATCAAAATGTTCCAGGAACTTTTATATTACGCAGTCTGTAATACTCAATGTGGTATCTTGAAATTGTCAGTGAAGGTAAATAATCAAACAACATATGATAGATCTGAACTATAGCATCAATCTAGAAATGCTTGAAAGTGTTTGCCTTGCTTAGAGAATCCATGAATGACTTCTGAGAAAACAATGCCAATGGCTGAGGTAGATGGATGCACCTCGCTCACTGTTTTACAGGGCTCATACAAGGCCTGGGCCCTTGGGGATGGAGGAGGGTGAGAAGAGCAAGGGAAAGTGTGGGGACACCGAAATGATAGTGCAGCAAAAGAATCCATAGATGATAGTGGATGGATAGACAGACAGACAGACACATACATGCGCTTCCTTTCTTCTTTAAATTCCATTAGTGGTTTCTCACCGCACTAAAATAAGCTTTCCTGGAAGTCTTTATTAACTGCTTCCAGGCTCCCAAGGTTTTCCCATTCCTCACCAAGCTTCACCCCAGAGGATTTCTTTCTGCTTTTAAAACATTTCTGAGCATGTAAACTTGTTTCTGCCCCAGGGCCTTTGTGTCTCTCTCCCTGGAATTCTCTGCCATCATCCTTTGTTAGGCTGGTCTCTCCTTGTTATTTGGTTCTTAGATCACATGTCACCTCCACAGAGAATCCTTCCCTGATCACCCTCTCAAAATAGTCTCTGTTTTATTTCACTAATAAACTAAAGTCATGTTGCTCATGATTTAAGGGTTTATGTGTATACGTTTAATCTCTCATTGTCAACCTCTGCACAAGAATAAAGTAGGACCATTGTCTGCCTGTTCACTGTCACATACCTAAGGCATGGCACACAGTAGAAACTAAAGAATTACTACATGATAAGTTAACATATTCATTCACAATAGAAAATATGCATCTAATATGAGATTAACAAACTATGACTGAAGGCCAAACCAGCCTGACACCTATTTTTGTAAATAAAGTTTTACTGGAACACAGCCATATTCCTTCATTCACCTATTGTTTATGGCAGCTTTCAAAACAACACAGTTAACGAGTTGCAAGATAGACCATGTGGCCTAGAAAATATTTATTATCTGTTCCTTTATGAAGAAAGTTTGCCAACTCCTGGTCTGGAGTACAGTGTATGTACTGAATGTATAAATTAATACTGTCTTTGCCAGGAGAGGAGTTATAGTCTATGGCACATTTTTATTCAAATTATAATCCTGTTGCCCCAGAGAAAGCTCCGTCAAAGCTGTGTCACCTGACAAGAGCTCTCCCTTCATTAGGTCACTGGTAGAAACCTTGGCAAGGAGGACCCCAAGCAGTGAGGTTGAGAACAGGTGTCTGAAAGCAATGGTGGCCCTGTCTGGTGTGGCTCAGTTGGCTGAAGCATCATCCCCATACACCAAACAGTTGTGGGTTCGATCTCTCTCACATCCATGTTTCTATGTTTCTCTTTCTCTCTACCTTCTCCTTTCTCTAAAATCAGTAAGAATATCCTTGGGTGAAGATTAAAAACAGAAAGCAATAGTGAAAAGACCCATCTGGAGCTTTGCCGGTTAGCGCAGTCCCCATTAGGACCTGTGGTTCTGAAAATGAACTAGAATTAAATGCAGAATTTTGATCCTCAGTCACACTAGCCCCATCTTGAGTGCTCAGGACTCCTACGCAGCTACTCTACTGAACAGAGCAGATTTACAAGACTGTTCCATCACCACAGAAAGTTCTAGTGGACGGAGGTCACTGAGAGGGTCAAACAGGTGCATCCAACCTGCTCAGGGCAGCTGGAGTTCCCAGAGGTGGCAGGGGGAGCCAGGGCCATACATACATCTCCTGGGGAGCTGACCCATGACCAGCACACAAAACTGAACTACGGCTGCTAAAAAGCATATTATGAAAAGTAATGCCTTCTGCTCTACCCAGAAAGTTCCAAGAGAAAATAAGCCATACCTATCTGTTCATCAGAATAACCTGCTAAGAGCAGAGGCCCCAGCTCCGCCATTTCAGGTTAGATCCCAGCTCTGCTCAGGGAAAGAACTTACCTCCTCTCCCCTATTCCCTTACTCAAAAGATGGCTTTTTTGAGAAGTAAGTCAGTTAATATACATCAAACATTAATAGCACCTGCCCTTAGTAATCGGTACTGTAAAAGCACTGTTTTTTGTTTGTTTTGTTTTTTTTAAACATCATCTGAGCAGCCAGCACAGGACTTGGTGCACAGCAGGTAACATTCAAGATTTGTTGAACTGAAACCGGATTGAAGTGAACTAGATAGGCTCTTGGGGCCAGAAACACCAAAAGGCCAATGTGTGGAAGGCAGAAAAAGACTCACTCATCTGAGAACAAGCCATTCTGGGAAACAGACCGCTGCCTGAGAAACCATTTCTCATCACTTCTTACAGGGAATGATGACAAAATAATAGGACTCAAGGAGCTAGATTTCAAGATGTGTTTAACATTTTTTAGTAACTTGTTATAGACAGATGTTCTTTATCTTATTTGAAGTATAAAGATGTGTTAACACAAAATTTAAACAATGCAATTTAAATTGCCATACTATCCTACAATACTCAGTTCTATAGATATTTCTTTATAACTAAGAGATCCTGCCCTGTCTGGGTAGTCTACTTGGTTAGAGGGTTGTCCTAATATGCCAAGGTTGCAGGTTCAATCCCCCGTGAGGACACATACAAGAATCATCCAATGAAGGCATAAATAAGTGGAACGCAAATCTCTCTTTCTCCCCCCTTTCTCTCTCTTTCTAAAAATAATCAATAAATAAAAATTAAAAAAAAAGAGAAATGGTTATTTCCAGAAGAACCTTTTAAAAAAGAGAGATCCTAACTAAGCCACATTTTTACCACCTCTCTGGATCAGGGTTAATTTTTGCATATCGTCTCTTTAAACCCTGAGTGTCTAGGCCATGGCCTCTCAGGGGTCATGAGTGTGCATCACAGGTATGTGGGGTGACTTGTTTGTTCCAAATTCCAATCCCACATTCCTATTCCAGACTTTCTAATTCAGAGTCCCCAGGAGAGTAGTCAGGGCAGGACCCAGGAATTGCTTTTTAACTAGCTCCCAGGTGGTGACCCTCCGGATCTCAGTTACCTGGGGTCAAGGTTCAGATATCCACAAGAAGGAGAAATGCCGAGCAGCTCGCTACTTTTGGGGATCAATGTTTTCTCTTTGGGAAAAGTAATAAAGTGATAATATATGCTTGATTCACAGTTATTCCCACGTCTCTATATTATATGTATACACACTCAGTACTTGCTGTATGAAGCAGATAAAGAAACATCTGAGATGTTGCCTCTTTGCCATCAAGGAGCTTCTCAGATAAGGTGCAAAGATATAAATGATGTAAACAAATGATTTGATGGCCCCACAATTCAGAGTTCAATGAACAGAAAGATGTGTGATAAGATTTCAGAGAAAATCAAGCCGATCTAGGTTGTTGGGGATGTGAAAATGGCCTTCTTAAGGTGGGTTAGCTAGGGCAGGCTGGGAAAAGTGACAGGTGCTAACTCAGTGAATTCCCAGGACCTTTGTCTTCTCCCAGATAAGAGCTCCAATCTTGGGCACAAAAACACTAAAGCGACAACTGTGGCCTTCCCAGTTATGAACCCCAGCATCCTGGGAAAGATTCCTGAGGCTTCACCAGTGGCATCTCAGTAGTCAATGGGAATGACAAGCCCACCCCTGAATGGAGCCAGCTCCTGCCCTTGTGCACCAGGAGCCGCCCTGAAGACCCAGAACAGCATGGCAGGCACTCAGCTGCCCATGGCACCTGTCATAGTAATCACTGGTGGGCTCCTCATTGGACATCTAATCAAACGCTTCATCCCAAAATACTTTCCTCATAGTTTAGGTCAGTGGTTCTCAACCTTCTGGCCCTTTAAATACAGTTCCTCATGTGGTGACCCAACCATAAAATTATTTTTGTTGCTACTTCATAACTGCAATGTTGCTACTGCTATGAATCATAATGTAAATATCTGATATGCAGGATGGTCTTAGGTGACCTCTGTGAAAGGGTCGTTCGACCGCCAAAGGGGTCGCAACACACAGGTTGAGAACTGCTGGTTTAGATCTTAACCCTTCAACAGTCCTGCAAAGTCTTCAAAAGCAGGGGATGTGCCCTAGCCAGTTTGGCTCAGTGGATAGAGTGTTGACCTGCAGACTGAAGGGTTGTGGGTTTGATTCTGGTCAAGGGCATATGTCTGGGTTATGGGCTCAATCCCCAGTAGGGGGTGTGCAGGTGGCAGCCAATCAGTGATTCTCTCTCATCATTGATGTTTCTATCCCTCTCTCCCTCTCCTTTTCTCTCTGAAATATGTCTGTGTGTGTATAACATCTACTCTAATAAAAGAGTAATATGCAAATTAACCATCACTCCAAGACACATAAGCCATGCCCACCAGCCAAGCCATGCCCACCAGCCAATCAGAGCAGCCATATGCAAATTAATCCAGCCAAGATGGAGGCTGGCAGCCACAGAGCTAGAGCAAACAGGAGGCTTCCGTTGCAACTGCCTGCCTAGGCCAGCTGGGCCTCCGCTCATGGCAACAGTGTTTCAATTATAGAAGATAAATAAAACCCAGAAACCTGCTTCCAGCCAGCCTTGCTGGGATTTTGGGTCAATGGGAGCTGTGGGCAGCCTGAAAATGGCCCTCAACCCCTCACCCAGGCTGACCAGGCATGCCAGCAGGGACCCGAAACCTGAAAGGGCTGTGGCCAACCTGAAAACAGCCCTCAGCCCCTCACCCAGGCTGGCCACATGCCCATGGGGTGAGGGTCCCCACTGGGGGGCTTGGCCAGCCTGCAAACAGCCATCAACCCTTTACCCAGACTGGCCAGGCACGCCAGCAGGTGGACATCCCTTGAGGGGTCCCAGACTGCAAGAGGGCACAGGCCAGGCTGAGAGGACCCCCCTCCCCTGAGTGCACAAATTTTTGTGCACCAGGCCCTTAGTATACACATAAAAGAGCACGGTATGCATCTTCTTTCCAAGGAACTCCCCCATGCTCAGCATAGTAATGGCATGCGTTAAGGAGGGCTCTTTAACTGGTCAGTTAGAGAATCCCATGTAGCACCTACTATGTACCAAGCACTGTGATGGCCATTGACACTGTGATGGTCACTGACACTGTGATGGTCACTGACACAGGCTGCCTCCCTGTAGTGGCAGTGACAAACAGTGGTTGCGTCAGCTGAAAATTCCCTGTAGCACAGAAAACCACTGAACTGCCTGCTTCTGATTGCTCAATTGCTGAATTGTGTGGTATGTGAACACATGTCAACAAAGTTGTAATAAAAAATAATGGCAGAAAAGATGGCCATACCTAAGAAGTCCATTAGACTAAAGTTAAGAAAACAAAAACAAAAAACAAAACATCTAGAGCTAGTCATTCCTCTTCCGACTGTGAAATGGTAACACCCGACAGCCTGAAAATGAGGAAAAGTGGATGCTGCTAAGAGGCCCCAACACAACTGAATGGGTTAAGTACACGTGTTAGACTCACAAAAACAAGGAGCTAACTCTTCTTGTTCTTCCTTAGTTGTATGGCATTCATTAAACTACTTAATCTACCTGAGCCTCCTTTTCCTTACATGGAACTAGAACAAACTTATAAAAAATGTTGTCCTCATACATTCTGGTAATCAAATAAATGCAAATTAACACAACACCTCTTTCACTTATAAAACTCGCATATATTAAGAATATTGTTACTATTCAATGTATGCAATAGAAAGAGTTTTCCTACTCTGCTTATGGTTACATAAACTTTACAATGTTTGCAGCATGACTTGCAATAGTGAAAATTCAGAAATCTAACATACAAAACCAAATGAAGTAAGTCAATTAGGGAAAATCACAATGGTGTAACATGGAACCACTACAAGTGCAATTAACAAATACTGTTTTAATGACAAAGAAAAACTTGTGATATCAGAAATGAAGCAATAGGATATTATATGGAGAGTATTATCCTAGAAAACATTTAGAAGGATTAACAGGATTATTTCTGGAGGTGGAATATTTTTATTTTTTGTTAATCCTCTTGTTTACTTTCTCATACTTTGCAAATTAAAAAAAGAATAGCATTATAATTTGTTCGTTTTATTCATAACAAATCAAGTAATATCCATTTGTAGAGAATGGAAAATAAGCCCTATTTTATATAGCTTCATTGGAGCTACATAGCACTAATAATCAAAAGAAGAATTGTATGCCCTGACCGGTTTGGCTCAGTGGATAGAGTGTCAGCCTGAGAACTCAAGGGTCCCAGGTTCGATTCTGGTCAAGGGCATGTACCTTGGCTGTGGGTACATACCCAATGGGGAGTATGCATGAGGCAGCTGATCGATGTTTCTCTCTCATCGACATTTCTAACTCTCTATCCCTCTCCCTTCCTCTCTGTAAAAAAATCAATAAAATATATTTTTAAAAAAAGAAGAATTGTGAGTTATATTCTCAAAATAGAAGCATACCAGCTATCCAACCATATGCACAGCCACTAATGTTATTATACTTTAAAAAATTGGTTCATTAAAGCTGCTGAGTAGGTGATTTGAAATTCTTCATTATCCCAACCCAAACATTTCACATTTGTTAATTATGAAATAATTGTATAATACAGTTCGTAGAATATCTGCCAAATACAATATACTGATCTTTAAAGTCTCAGGAAGCTTACAGTTCTTGGTGACAGCACATAATCTCTGTACCCAACTATGACCTCATGCGAAAGTGATTAACAAAATAATGAAGGAAAGTATGCCAAAAGAGGAACTATGCTTTAGAAAGATTTTTCTTAAAAGTAATTTGTGAAAAAATGAAATGGTTCCCTAAAATCATATGACTATTAGCTACGTGGTCGAGTAGCCTTTCTGGCTGGTGGCCCAACTGTGAAAATAAGATTTAGCAGTGATTTAATTTGCAATTATTTACCGAAGTTGGAGAGAAAGGAATAACTATTCAACAAGCTAAAAAGAATTCTGACCTTTGAGTGCAAGGTAGAAGTCAAAGTGTCATATACCAGGATGACATTACAAGGATGAGCCAACAGGTAGCAGATGGAGGAGGAAGTCTGCTTCCCCCCTCCCATCACCCCAGGAGGTCTGCAGGTCCAGTTATTCTTGGACATTTGTCAAAGCTATTTTCTCCCAACCTTTTCAGACCATTAGCTGTATAACCTGGGCTGGTGCAGGGAGGGATAAGAACAAAACAAACAGAAAACCACCAACAGGCAGAAATCCACCTAAAATCAAAACTTTTTTTTTTTTTAATGAAGAGCTAGCTCTGGCCCGTGTTGCTAAGTTGTTAGAGTGTCCACCCAAGCACTGAAGGGTCCAGAGTTTAAGTTCCCATCAAGGGCATGTACCTGGGTTGCAGGTTCCAGCCCTGGGCCCGGGCAGGGGGGGGGTGGGGCATGTTTGGGAGGCAGCCAATGAGTCTCACATTGATGATTCCCTCTCTTTCCTCTCTCCCCCACTCTTCCCCCTCCCACTCTCTCTGAAAATCAATGGAAAAATATCCTCAGGTGAGGATTAACAAAAAATAAACATAAAGAGCTACAGCAGGTCAGCTAGGCAGCACACATCTTGTTCCGGGCCTATGGTGTGACCCAGTGGTTAAGGAAATGATTTTGGCAATTGGAATGGCTTTGTTCATTTCGGAGCTTCAGTAGGTGAGTGGATTTAGACAGGGTACTTGCCAGACCCTAAGTTTCTTCTGGAATGTATGTAAAGTGTAGTTAACTCAATAAGTCTGCTTTCAGTAACAATAGCTGTCACAATTACTGAATATAAAAGGTTCATAAAAAATAATATGGGCCAATAAATGTTAGTTATTAGAAATAAAATTTCCCCTAAAACCTGTTCTAAAATGTTTTATATCCGAGTTGTGAAATGTTTTCAGCTGCTTCTGACGGGGTTCCCATGCTCTCTTACATTTACTTTCACCTCTGACCTCTTCTGGATGAGCTCCTCTCACGGTTCCTTCTAGCTCCGTCATGATGCTCCGGCTGTGAACGGGGAAATCACATCATTCAGGCTCAGTTTTTGATTGCTATTTTTCTTGTGGTAAATCTCAGTGAGCTGCCCAAATTCCCTGCTGACTGTCCAGGCCAAGATGCTGATAAATCTTAGCTTTCCGCCATCCACTGGCATTAGCCTGCTAGGACAAAGGGCTTTTTTCCAAATTATGAAAACTTGGATATCACTGTCTTTCTTCTAATGTTAATACGCTCTGATTTGGGGACATTAACCCCAAGGTTCCCAGGTGTGGCCTCCTCAGGTCAACTCACCTCAGCTTTTCGTAGGAGAGGCCATTAGGCCATCTGCAAAAGTCTTCATTCAGCCACTTGCATAACTATGACAAACTTTATCCTTAGTCTTATTTTCTTCCAGTTAATCAATGAAGCCATGAGAGCAATGTGAAAGCTTAATGGTATTTCTCAATGATAATACTCTTCGTAGTCAATAGAAGTGAGCTGACATGTCATTTTACAGCTTCTTTCTTTTTTTTTTTTTTTTTTTTTTTTTTTT
>PVJC01031263.1:0-20688 GCA_004026665.1 Murina feae | reverse complement strand
CACAACCATCCATGGCCCCAGCGTTCTGAGAGTGAAAGTAAAACTCCTCCTGCAGAACCTCCCCTCATCTCTCTGTCGCCTTTACACCCACAACAGGCCCGGGTTCCCGAGTCCTCCCGGCTCAGTCGCACCATCACGTCCTTACAAGGTGGCGCTGCAGCCTTTCACCCTCTTCCCCCATCAACCATGTGGCACCCACGAGGGACTCACCATTCTGAACGCTGGGACCTGGGCGGCGGGACCTGAGAGGCTGGTCCCCAAGGCTGGAGGGTAAATGGGGTCAGGCTGCGGGAACGCTGTGAGCAGAGAGGAGTCCGGGAGGCACGGGGACCCCGATCTCGGGCTGTTGGGGCTCAAGGAGCCTCAGACACACCCCGCACAGCAGGCTCGCTGCCCCCCAGGCCTCCTCCTCCTCAGGACCAGTGCCCTGAAGGCTGTGACCCCGTGAACAAAGACCTGAAAGTTAAAATGACCACCGCAAGGAGGAAGGCGGAAGTCCCGCCCTAACTGGATGTGCAGACAGCCAAAATGTCCTTTAGCCCCGCCCGCGTGGGCGCATAGCCTTCTGGGTAATGTAGTTTTCTCTGCAGCTAAGGAGACTATTATCATCAACATCCAATTACTTGGGGAATAAAGGTGTTGTGGCCTAGCTAGTGACGTCTGGGGAGGGACAAGATGAGACCAGAGGCCTGGCTAACTGCAACAGACGGAGGCATCTCCAAGGTGAAGATGCTGGGGAGGAATTCAAGGGATCCACCAAATAATATATACACAGGGGGTAAATAGTAGACATGTGTAATACTATGAACAATAAAAAATACATATACTTTAAAAAATTTTTAAATAATATATTCCACTTGGTGTGGCTCAATGGTTGAACCTCAAGCTTTGACTCAAGAGATTATAGTTCAATTTTTTGTTTTGTTTTTATGTATTTTTTAATTATTTATTGTTTAAAGTATTACATATATTACTGCATTTGTCTCCTTAATCCTCCATTGGCTTCTCTCTGGCCACCCCCTCTCCCCAACACATGCCCTCACCTCCCTAGTGTCTGTATACATTGGTGCTGCTTATATGCATGCACACAAGTCCTTTGGTTGATACCTTACCCACTCCCCTTAAATTGCATTTGAAGTTTGATACTCTGTTGGACACTTCTATGTTTCTGAATCTATTTTTGTTCAATTTATGCTGCTCTTTATATTCCACAAACGATTAGGTCATGTGATACTGGTTCTTTTCCTGGTCAGGGCACATACATGTGTTACAGACCCTCCTAGGCCCTTTCCTGGACCTCCTCCCTACCAACTCCTGGGAAAAACAGAGCTTGTCCAAACTGCAGTGGGAACATCCCAGGAAAAGGCAAGAGAACACAAAGAGGAGTGGGCTGTGCAGGCAGAAGTGCCTTATTAGGGTAGCGGTGGTGGATGGTTCTATTTTTGTTTTTCATACTCCTCACAGGAGGATATTTTTCTGTTGATTTTTATTCAGAGTGTAAGAGTGGATATAAGAGAAAGAGGAGAGAGAGAGAGAGAGAGAGAGAGAGAGAGAGAGAGAGAGAGAGATCTCAACTGGCTTTCACCTGCATGGGCCGCCAATAGTTTCCAAGGATTAAACCTTGAACCAAGGTACTTGTTTTTAACCAGGAATTCAATTCACCACCCTTCTTGTGTGTAGTCTGACACTCTTACCATTAAGCCACACTGTCCAGGCCATGGTGGATGTTTTCCCATTAAGAAAAGAAGAGGACCATTTTGTTACCTTGGATTGATAAATTTCTACAATTTTAGTGACTAAACTTCTAGACACCTGCATTTCAGGAGAGGATCCTGAGTCTCAGCAGCCTGCAGCACATCACACTGGGTAGATAGGGAATCAGACCCTGCAGAGATAGCTACTCTCCCTCCATCAGCAGGTCAATGACTGGAGCACTTCATTCAGGACAAGGTTAGTCCTGCCTGGGTCACAAGGTTTCTTGAAGGACTTGCTGACTCCTAGGTCATGGCTACCCTGGTAACGTACGTTCCATTTCCCACTAACCATGGCCCCAAAGAACACTGCGGTCACCAGCCTGAGCTGGGACTACAGGGGGTTTCAGTGCCACTCACATGTCCCAGCACCAACTCTCCCTGGCAACTGCCCTGGGATGTTTCCTGCCCACAGCCACCTTCCCAGTTACCACTGCTGCTCCCAGCCTTGACACCTGAGAGGAATATGAGCTCCTCAACTACCTGAAATCTGAAATAGCCCAGTCTCAACCCCTGGCTAGAAGGTGCAGAGACCAAAGGGGCATGTCAAGAACCAGACCTCCTCCCGGCCCCTTAGGTTTTAGTCTCTGGGAGCACAGATGTCATCATCCCCTGTGAGTGATTGTGAAGATCAGGTTGGGTTCCCCACCCTCCATATGGACAGCAGGGGCACCTCCCATACTGTTCTCTGGGTCATTGCATGCTTGACCCTCATAAGGACCCTGGCTGCAGATCACCATGGGGTCTCTGAGCTGTGCTGGTGTTCACATGTGTGAATAAAACATGTATATTGATTATAGAGAGAGAGAGACATAGGGAGAGAGATAGACTTATTTTTTGTTTCTGTAGTTTCCGACAGTAGATTAGATTTGGCCTTCCAGGGTTAGAAATTTTCTCACATGTGCCCTGAGTAGAGATGGAACCTGCAATCTTGGTGTTATTGGGATGCTGTTCTGACCAACTGAACTATCTGGGCACAGCCAGACATGCTGGGGATTTTATGTTAAGTAACCCACTAATGTACCTAAGGATAAATAGATAGAAGAACAACCATCATGGTAGATAATGATGGAAGGCTGGAATAGGATTCATGGACTTTCATAAGTGTTTTCCTCATATGGATAAATGTCAAATAAGCTATTTAAAAGGCAGAATGTGTCTTTGCATCAGATATTTTATTTGTCAAGAAAGAAGCACTGAGGAGGGCAGGAGGAACTTGGTTTCAGGAATGCAGGCATGAATGGAAACATCAAAAGGGCATGTTTAAAAAACTTACATTTTAGCCCTCCCTGGTTTGGCTCAGTGGATAGAGTGTCAGCCCTAGGACTGAAGGATTGCAGGTTGACTCCACTCAAGTGTTTGTACCTCCATTATACAGTTCCTCACAGGTTGGTTAGGCTGCATACAGGAGGCAACCAGGTGATTTGTCAACCTGAGATGGTTTAAACCTCTATCTCATAGAGAGGAAATCCAGGCTCAGAGACTCAATGAAGATTGCCTGATTGTAGAGTAAATAAAAGGCAGAACTAGAAGTCAAACCCAATTGTCTATAACAACAGGGGTCTGGCCTTTAAGTTAGGCTGACATTAACATCGATGCCTCATGGAGAGTAGAGTCGGCACTTTATAACAATTATGATTGACACCCTGACCAGTTTGGCTCAGTGGATAGAGCGTTGGCCTTCAGACTCAAGGGTCCCAAGTTTGATTCTGGTCAAGGGCATGTACCTTGGTTGTGGGTACATCCCCAGTAGGGGGCGTGCAGGAGGCAGGTGATCGATGTTTCTCTGTCATCAATGTTTCTAACTCTCAATCCCTCTCCCTTCCTCTCTGTAAAAGATCAATGAAATATATTTAAAAAAACAATTATGACTGACTAGATTTTACAGCCCCAAAGCTTTATTGGCTTAGCGTAAAGTAAGTATCTTTATTGTGAATATCACATGTCCACCCTGGTTCTCCTGGGACCGGGATAAAGGAGGAGCCACCTTGTAGATACGTATTCACATTATCAGAGAGGGTGGCCAGTCTCAGTGGTTCCAGAGTCTTCTGTTAGTAGTGAAAGGCTTCACTCCCATCACATTTCATTAGTCAACACATATCACAGAGCTGTAGCCAACCTCAGGGGGTCGGCAGCAGAACCAGATTTACTTGATGGGCCTCATTAAGTTGAACATATGGTGCCAACCCCTTTTGGGTTGTGTTAGGACAAAGGAGAATAGTGGGGACTGGTAGGAAATGACAGTGGTAGTCAGTGAGGATGGTTCCTTTCTCCTCATGGAGATGGATTTTGTGCCCAAGCTGCCCAAAATCATCACTTTCAAGGTTCAAAGGAGTGAACTTCCTAAAAAGGAGTTTGATAAGATGTCATGGGCAGCTAACTCAACACCAATTCTGCGTGTGACTTTGGGTAAATCCCTGGCTGTCTAGATTCCCCTTCTATGCTCAAGGTGAAGATCCACATGTTAAGAATGTTTACTGGGATAAGGAAGGCCACTACATAGCACTAAATGGAGCAATTCAGCAAGAAGATATAACTCTGGTCAACATATATGCACCCAATATAGGAGCACCCAAATACATAAAACAACTTCTGGAAGACATCAAGGGAGATATTGATAGCAATACAGTCATAGTACAGGACTTTTGTACCCCACTGACACCACTGGATAAATCCTCTAAACAAAAATCAGCAAAGAAACAGCAATCCTAAATGACTCACTAGATCACATGGACTTAGTTGACATCTTCAGAATATTTCACCCCATAGCTACAGAATATACATTTTTTTCCAGCGCACATGGGACATTTTCAAAAATAGACCATATGTTAGGACACAGGCAAAGTCTTTTCAAGTTTGAGAGAATAGAAATCATAACAAGCATCTTCTCAGATCATAATGGACTAAAACTAGAAATCAACTACAATAAAAATACTGGGGAAAAAATCAAACACTTGGAGGCTAAATAGCATGTTATTAAACAATGAGTGGTTACCAGAGAGATCAAAGAAGAAATAAAAAGCATCCTGGAAACAAATGACAATGAAAACACAACAATCCAAAATCTATGGAACACAATGAAAGCAGTCCTGAGAGGGAAGTTCATAGCTCTACAGGCCTACCTCAAAAAACAAGAGAAACTGATAATAAATGACCTAACTCTACAACTCAAAGAGTTAAAAAGAGAGCAACAAGAAAAGCCCACAGTATCCAGAGGAAGGAAATAATAAAAATCAGAGCAGAAATAAATGACATAGAGACCAAAAAAAAAACAATACAAAGGATCAACGAAACCAAGTGCCAGTTCTTTGAAAGAATTAACCAGATTGATGAACCCCTCACCAGACTCACCAAAAAACAAAGATAGAGGACCCAAATAAACAAAATCAGAAATGAAAGAGGTGAAATAACAACTGACCCTACTGATATACAAAGGATTGTCAAAACATACTACAAACAACTCTATTCCAACAAACTGGACAACCTCAATGAAATGGACACATTCCTAGAAAAATACAAGCTTCCAAAACTCAATCAGGAAGAATAAAAAAACCTGAATAGGCTAATAACTACTGATGAAATTGAAACAGTCATCCAAAAGCTTCCAGCAAACAAAAGCCCTGGACCAGATGGCTTCACAGGGGAGTTTTACTGAACATTCAAAGAAGAACTAAAGCCAATCCTTCTCAGACTTTTCCAAAAAATTCAAGATGAAGGCACACTTCCAAGCTCTTTCTACGAAGCCAGCATTACCCTAATACCAAAACCAGATAAAGACATCACAAAGAAAGAGAATTACAGGCCAATATCCCTGATGAACATAGATGCTAAGATCCTCAACAAAATCCTACCAAACCAGATCCAGCATTACATTAGAAAGATCATACACCATGACCAAGTGGGATTTATTCCAGGAATGCAAGGCTGGTACAATATCCACAAATCAATAAATGTGATACATCACATAAACAAATTGAAAGACAAAAATCACATAATCATATCAATTGATGCCGAAAAGGCATTTGACAAAATCCAATACCCTTTCCTGATAAAAACTCTCAGCAAAGTTGGAATAGAGGGATCATACCTCAACATAATAAAAGCCTTATATGACAAACCCACAGCCAACATCATACTCAATGGGCAAAAACTAAAACCATTTCCCTTAAGATCAGGGACAAGACAGGGATGCCCACTTTCACCACTTCTGTTCAACATAGTACTGGAAGTGCTAGCCAACGCTATCAGGCAAGAAGAAGAAATAAAAGGCATCCAAACTGGAAAAGAAGAAGTGAAATTGTCATTATTCGCAGATGACATGATACTGTACTTAGAAAACCCTAAAGACTTCAGCAAAAAATTATTAGACCTAATAAATGAATACAGTAATGTAGCAGGATACAAAATTAACACCAAGAAATCTATGGCATTTCTATACACCAATAGTGAACTTACAGAAAGAGTAATCAAAAAAGCAATCTCATTTACTGTGGCTCCAAAAAAAATTAAGATACCTAGGAATAAGCTTAACCAAGGACACAAAAGACCTATACTTGGAAAACTACAGTACATTGAAAAAAGAGATAGAGGAAGACATAAACAGATGGAAGGACATTCCGTGTTCATGTATTGGTAGAATCAACATCATCAAAATGTCCACACTACCCAAAGCAATCTATAGATTCAATGCACTCCCCATTAAAATACCAACAACATATTTCACAGATCTAGATAGAACTCTTCAAAAATTCATCTGGAATTTTTTAAAAAAAGTCCCAAATAGCTGCGACGATCCTGCAAAAGAAGAATAAAGTAGGAGGGATCTCAATTCCAGACATCAAGCTGTACTACAAAGCCACTGTCCTCAAAACTGCCTGGTACTGGCACAAGAACAGACATATAGACCAATGAAATAGAATAGAGAACCCAGAAATTGACTCAAACCACTATGCTCAATTAATATTTGACAAAGGAGGAAAGACCATACAATGGAGCCAAACAGTCTCTTCAATAAATGGTGCTGGGAAACTTGGTTAAACACATGCAAAAAAAATGAAACTAGACCACCAACTTACACCATACACAAAAATAAACTCAAAATGGATAAAGGACTTAAACCTAAGAAAGGAAACCATAAAAATACTAGAGGATTCCACAGGTAGCAAAATCTCAGACATAAGCCAAAAGAATTTCTTCACTGACATAGCTCCTAGGGCAATGGAAGCTAAAGGGAAAATAAACAAATGGGACTATATCAAAATAAAAAGCATCTGCACAGCAAAAGAAACCATCAACAAAACAACAAGAAAACCTACTGCATGGGACAATATATTTGCCAATGATATCTCTGATAAAGATTTAATCTCCAGCATTTACAGGGAACTCATACAACTTAACAAAAGGAAGATAAACAACTCAATCAAAAAATGGGCAAAGGACCTAAATAGACACTTTTCAAAAGAGGACATAAATAAGGTTTAGAGACATATGAAAACATGCTCAAAGTCACTTATCATTCGAGAGATGCAAATCAAAACAACAATGAGGTACCATCTCACACCTGTCAGAATGGCCATTATCAACAAATCTACAAATGACAAGTGCTGGAGAGGATGTGGAGAAAAAGGAACCCTCGTTCACTGCTGGTGGGAATGCAGACTGCTGCAGCCACTGTGGAGAACAGTATGGAGTTTCCACAAAAAACTAAAAATGCAACTGCCATTTGCCCCAGTAATTCCACTTCTAGGAATATATCCCAAGACACTAGAAACACCAGTCATAAAGGACATATGCATCCCTATGTTCATAGCAGCACAATTTACCATAGCTAAGATTTGGAATCAGCGTAAGTGTCCATCAGCAGATGAATGGATTAAAAAACTGGTACATCTACACAATGGAATACTATGCTGCTGTGAAAAGGAAGGAGTTCTTATCATTTGCAACAGCATGGATGGAACTGGAGAACATAATGCTAAGTGAAATAAGCCAGTCAATGAAAGAAAAATACCACATGTCCTCACTCATCTATGGATAATAATAACCATTATAAACTGGTGAACAAAAATAGATCCAGAGGCAGAACAGCATCAAACAATCTGTCGAATTAAAGCAACAAGGACGGGTGGGTGGTATTGGAGGGGTAACAGATCAACCAAAGGACTTTTGTGCATGCATTTAAGCATAACCAATGGACACAAATCACTGGGGGTGGGGCGGCTGGAAGAAGGGCAGGAGAAAGAAAGAGATATTTGTACTAATCTTTGCAATACTTTATGTAATTAAAAAAACAAATAAATTTTTAAAAAGAATGTTTACTGGGAAGGGCACAGGACTGTGAGAGTCCCAGCATCCCT
The DNA here is from genome assembly GCA_004026665.1 of Murina feae. Lineage (NCBI taxonomy): Eukaryota > Metazoa > Chordata > Mammalia > Chiroptera > Vespertilionidae > Murina > Murina feae. Next base: position 12,581 of record PVJC01031263.1, on the reverse strand, counting down.
GTTATCTTCAATTAACATCACTCAGTACCTGCTTCCAAGTCTCCTTATCTTTTGCATTGCCCTGGTGAGAGCTCACAGTGAGGATGATGATGAAAAATGCTGATGTTAACATCAGTGGTGACCCTGTGCTTTCCATTTGTTCTGTGTATGAACCTGTGCTAAAGGGTCCCTGGATGGTTCACCACACTGGTCCTAATTCTCCCTCCTGACGCCAGTGTTGGGTGGGCCATGCAAACCCAGTTAATGACCAGAGCCCAGAAGTCCAGGAGTGATGCTCCATGGAGCCCCAGGCAGCTTCCTGTATTAGTTGTCAGCCTGGCTTTGACATGGCAAGGGACATTCCTGTCCTGGGATGTCCAGTTCCTCATTACCAGTGGGGATTTAGGAGCATATAAGTCTTCCCCCTCAGTTTTCCCTCACATGATTTCATCTTCATGTTCATTTGAAAGGATCCTGGATCCTCCAACTCCTTCACAAAGACCAGTGTCCTTCACAAATATTCCCAAACCACACTCTGTATCTCCTGTCTGTCATCAGTCTCTCCCAAATTCCCCACCTTCCCACAGCCTGGGATTCTCTGAACTGACCACATGCTTAATCCATCCTTGAGACATGAGACGGAACCTCCAGCGAGACACCAGATGCCTGGACGAGAAGGGGCTCACCTGGAGTGGGGAAGAGGAACATATTGATGTAGAGGAAGATGTCTATACAACGCCTCTGTGGAGATTGCTATGCAGTTGCCTATTGTGGGGGTGCACAGATTCAGAGAGAAACATACAGATAACCCAAACACAGCAACACGCAGGTGCAGAACACTTCCAGCCTCTGCTGGGCACTCAGGTGCTGGGCTTATGTCCAGGTTCACACAGACACACATTGTACACCTGGGAAATACCCTGAGGAACACACACACACACACACACACACACACACACACACACACAACCACAGGACACACACTATGGACACTTCCCCATATGCTGGCAGAAAACTGATCACTAATCTGTACCAACACCCAAACTCTCTGGCCCTTCTCACAGTGCATTGTCCCTCAGGGCCCAGGCTCCATCACCTCACTTCATGTGCAAGGGTCTGCTCTGCGCAGGCCAAGCTTATGGAGGGTGGAGGACACCGGTAATGCATCCCCACAAAGGGCCATCTTGTTCAGACCAAGCCTCTCCTTCTGGAAATGCTTGTATTGCAGAATGGTCTCACCATTTAGAAAACACAGCACCATTTCCTGGAGAACCCATGCTACCTCCAGGACTGATCGGGCAGAATTTGTAATGAAATTGAAGTGGGAAATCACCTATAAATGCGAAAATAGAGATTGTAACAAAGCTGTGGTGCTTAGGGGAGTGTGTGGTCTGCTCAGAGGCAGGTGAGCCGATTAGAGGGCCTCAAGTATCAGGAACTGCTCCGGAACATCTGGGAGGAATCGGGGCTCCTCCACTACCTGAATCCAAAATAGCTCAGTCTACACTCCTGGCTGGAAGGTGTTGAGACCACAAGGCCCATGTCCAGGCCCAGAGCTTTTCCTAGCCCCTTAGGGTTTAGTCTCAGGGAGCACAGATGTCATAATTACCTGTGGTGACTGTGCAGCTCAGCCCCAGATCCCCACCCTCCACACTGACAGCAGGGACCCCTCCCCTCCTGTCCTCTCCCTCACTGTGCTCTGCCCTCAAGAGAACCCTTAAGGCTGGTTCACCCCAGGGTCCCTGGTCTGTGATGGTATTCACATTAGTTAACTCATTTGGTGGGAAAGAACCACCACAAATATATTGACTAGAGATAGAAGAATAGGGAGAGCCATCCATTTGTTGTTACACTAATTTTATATTCATTGTTTGATTCTTGTATCATCCCTGTGGATGGAACCTGCCACCTTGGTATTAGATGATGCTTTAATCAACTGAACTATCTGGCCATGGCCAAACTTATCAGGGGTTTTAAGTTAAATAATTAATATATCCGCGGATAGGGAGATACTATAACCACTGTTGAGAGATAGTGATTCAAATTCATGACGTTCTGTGTTTTCTTTACACGGGCATATTTGAAATAAGCTACTACAAAAGGTAGATTATGTCCTTGAAGCAATATTTTCATGTGCCAATTAGGAAGCCCTGAAACGGGGAGGTGGATTTAGTTTCAGGGCTTGTATAGAAACATAAGTGCACGTTAAAAAGTGTGTTTTACCCTGGCTGGAGTTCCTCAGTGTTTCAGGATCAAGCTATGAACCAGGTTACAGTTAGGTTATTGTCAGGGCAAATACCCATGTTGCAGGCATGATACGCAGTGTAGGTCTTCAGGAGGCAGCTGATCAAGATTCTCTCACATCATTGATGTTTCTCAATCTTTCTCCCTTCCTCTCTAATAAAAATATAGTTTAAATATATATTTAGTTAAAATTTATGTTTTAAGTCAATTACACTTACATCAAACTTTTTAAAATGTTTAAAACTTGTCACTTTCCAATAACTCATGAATGTTCTTGAGCATATTCATTGCTACTGTATCAGTATGCTGAAAATACAATATAATGATGTATACAAAAATATCTTAAGACCTTGTTTAATAGCATCATTTTGGCAGTTTCACATGCCAAACTGTAATGTTGATGAGATTATTTACACCAGCAAAATTGTAAAATACAACTTAGACTTCACTGATGTATTATTAAATGCTTAGACTTAAAGACCACATTCAGTAGAGAATGTGAACAATGCAGATTAAACTTATACGTTATAGTACAAGTGGGCTATAAATCATATATAAAGTAAAAAATAGAGAAAAGCAATTCTTTATAAAGAATTCCAAACCAAGAATTCCATATGGCAAAGAAGTCACTCGAGTGAATGAGGAATGAGTGAAATTCAAACATATGTCTTAGAGGCTGCATTGTCCTATTGGTTAGAATAAGAAATTAACTTTAAAAGTAGACAAAAATCTTGAGCAGCCATTTAAACAAAGGAGATAAAAACAGTGTAAAGAAATGCATGAAGAAATGATCGCCATCAAACATTTTTATGGAACTAGAATTAAAACAAAAGGAAGTTAATATCATACTCATTGATAGGGCTAGTATTTAAACAGATTAACCTTCGCACATGCTGGCAGGGTTGCAGAAAAATGGCATTTTCATTACTGTGGGTGGGTGGGAAGGCCAAGTGATTGACCATTTTAGATCACAGTTCCCCATATGTTAAAATGCAACTCATTCACTGACTCCGGAACAGTTTGATCCCTAAGACATATACCTGTACAACAAATGGAATACAACATTCCCAGAAGTTTTATTTAATTTTTGTTTTTAACATATTTTATTGATTTTTTTACAGAGAGGAGGGTAGAGGGACAGAGACTTAGAAACATCAATGAGAAAGAAACATTGACCAGCTGCCTCCTGCATAGCCCAATGCTCTACCCACTGAGCCAAACCGGTTAGGGACCAGGTGTTTTATTTCTTAAACCCCAAACGTACAAATAACTGAAATCATAGACAGCTCAATAGTTAAAGTAGTTATCCATAGAATACAATATTTCCTGAAAATGAAAACTACATAAACAATAGTGTTGAATCTCAAAATATCTGTGTAGCATGAAGGAAGCCAGTGTTTCTTAAAGAGAATTCATGATATAGTGCCAATAAAATTATGAAAAATATAAAATACTCTATTGTGAAGAAGGTAAATCAATGCCTGCATGGATGGCTGGGATGCAGAAAGCTGATAAAAGGGCTGGAGGTAAATACTAGGTGTGGCATAGCAGGTTTAGAGTAGTTTCTACTGAAAATAATACTATCCTATCTAGTAAATGAATAATATGAAAATTAGGCATCACTCTGTGACAGTGATGGCCACCCCCATGGCCACAAGATGGTGGCACCCATAGCCACATCCTATCTAATAAGAGTATTATGCAAATTAGGCATCACTCTGTGACAAAGATGGCTTCCCCCAAGGCCACATGGCAGTGCTCATACCCATATCCTATCTAATAAAAGAGCAGTATGCAAATTAGGTATCACTCTGTGACAAAGATGGCCACCCACATGGCCAGAAGATGGTGGCTCCCGTGGCCACAAGATGGAGGCGCGCAGTCCGGCTCAACCCCACCACTGAAGTGGTCAGACCTGAGGGGCAGAACAGGCAACCAGAGCAGGCTGGGGGTCGTCTGCACAGGCCAGAGATCTTCCTAAGAGGCCTCAGGCATGGGCAAGGGTAGAGCTGGTGATTGGAAGGGACAGGGGCAGAGCCAGTGATCAAAGGGCTATGAGGGTGCCCTAACCTGGCACAAGGTCTATGCCAGAGGCCTCAGGCATGGGCAGGGGCAAGGACACAGATCGCAGGGGCCTGGGCTCTGCAAAACCAGTGATTGGAGTGGCAGGGGCAGAACCTGAGATCACAGAGGTCTGTGCACCAGTGGAGCCGGCAAAGCACGGGTCTGGGAGTCCCCTGCCTAGACCTGCAGCCTTGGCCAGAGGTTGCCAGTGGGGCAAGGGCAGAGCTGGTGATGGCACGGGTCAGGATCAGAGCGGGTGATTGCAGAGGCCTGGGTTCTGTGAAGTCAGCAATCAGAGAGGTTTGGGGGTCCCCTGCCCAGATCTTCATCCTCCACCAGAGGTTACAAGCCTGAACAGGCGTGGAGCTGGGATTGCAGGGGCAGGGGTGGAGCTGGTGATGGGAGTGAACTACAGAGGAAACACCTTTTCTTACTGCTCATTGGCTAAGCTCCCTGTATGCCACTGGTAATATTCTTAATAACTTGGATAATAAGAATCCCTAAAGGCATCTACGGTTTTTCCACCACACTCCTGGAGGAAAAAAAATGAAGGTCGACTGCTGGAGGGCTAAGAAATGTCATATCCTACCCTAGCCAGTTTGGCTCAGTGCATAATGCCTCAGCCTGCTGACTCCAGGGTCTTGGTTCAATTGTGACCAAGGACATGCACCTAGGTTGCAGGCTCCTCCCTGGCCAATACCCAGGTCTGGGCATACGCAGGACACATTCAATCAAATTGTTCTTCTCACTTTGACGTTTCTCTCTATTTTCCCTTTCTCTTCCACATTCTCTAAAAAGTCAATGGAAACATATCCTCAAGTGAGGATAAAAAAGAAAGAAAGGTCATATCCTGCGAAAGACACATCTTGAAAATGCCTCAGAAAGTTGTGATTTCTTCACGATGAGCGGACTGGAGTCTGTGTTGATGAAAACACCTTGGTGGCTGCAGTGACTGGCAGTGACTGCAGCAGCTGAGTGATGGGGCTGGTGGCTTCCCCTGATTAGCCTGGTTGCCTCCCACAAAGGGAGGTCAGACTGCGGCTTAGGCCCGCTGACACCCCCTGAGGGCTCCCAATATGTGAGAGGGGGCAGGGCAGGCTAACACTCCCCCCCCCCAGTGCATGAATTTTGTAAGCTGTGCCCCTAGTAATTAATAAACAAGAACACAAATATAAATTCTCCCCGGCCTTTTGTGCCCCACTGTGTTGGGTGTGATCGTGTTCACTGAAAGCCAGTGGTTTGCTTCCAGGTCATAGCACATTCCTTCCTGAATCCTCAATAATTGGTAATACAGGAGGCAGATAATTGCTGTTTCTCTCCCTCTCCCTTCCTTTCAAAATTTAATAAAAAATACATTTTAAAATATGTAAAATAGTTACATGAAAAAGAGAATTAACCCTGTGTTTGGCATACAACAGTAAGCATACTTTTTACCCAATGTGGATATGGGTAACAGAGAACCCTATTTCACCTGTGATGGTTTCTCAGCTTTATCTACATGTTCAACCTCACCAAATAGTGCACATTAGAAAAGTGAATTCCCTTGCTCCTCAGTCATACATATACCTAAGTAAATTCTTGAAAGGTCATTCCTTATAAATCGTAGATACCTCTCTGTTAGAAAATTAAGATGGCAACCCTATATAGATACAAAAATCTCTCTCTCCGTTTCTTGGGAGGACCAGCCTAGCCTCAGTGGCAGCAAATCTTCACAAGCAGTGAAGACTATTGCCATCAACCCAGCTGACGTGGCTCAGTGTTAAGCATTGACCTGTGAACCAGGAAGTCAATGTTTGATTCCTCGACAGGGAACATGCCCAGGTTGTGGGCTTGATCTCCAGAGCAGGATGTGCAGGAGGCAGCCAATCAATGATTTTCTCTCACCATTGATATTTTGTTCTCTCTCTCCCTTTCTCTTTGAAATCATAAAAGCACTAGGGGCCCAGTGCACAAAACTCTGTGCACTCGGGAGGTCCATCAGCCCGACCTATGCCCTCTCGCAGTCTGGGACCCCTCTAAGGATGTTCACCTGCTGGTGTGCCTGGTCAGCCTGGGTGAGGGGCTGATGGCTGTTTGCATTCTGGCCAAGCCCCCCAGTGTGAATCCTCATTCCATTGGGGTGTGGCCAGCCTAAGTGACGGGCTGAGGGGCGCTTTCAGGCTGCCCACCAGCCCCTTCAGGTTTTGGGTCCCTACTGGAGTAACTGGCCAACCTGGGTGAGGGACTGATGGCTATTTGCAGGCTGGCCAAGCCCCCCAGTGGCGTCCCTCACCCCATTGGGGTGTTGCCAGCCTGGGTGATGGGCTGAGAAGCTCTTTCAGGCTGCCCACAGACCCTTCAAGTTTTGGGTCCCTACTAGGTTACCTGGCCAGCCTGGGTGAGGGGCTGATGGCTGTCTGCAGGCTGGCAAAGCCCCCTAGTGGCATCCCTCACTCCATTGGGGTGTGGCCAGCATGGGTGAGGGGCTGATGGCTGTTTGCAGGGTGGCCAAGCCCCCCAGTAACGTCCCTCACCCCATTGGGATGTGGCCAGCATGGGTGAGTGGCTGATCGCTGTATTCAGAATTTCAGGCTGCCCACAGCTCCCACTGACCCAATGTCCCAGGAAGGCTGGCTGGAAGCAGCTTTCTAGGGGTTGTTTATCTTCTATAATTGATACATTGTTCCTTTAAGCCGGGGCCTAGTAATGAAATCTCCTCTGCTTCAGCTCTGGCTTCTATAATGAAACAATGTTTAATTAGGAGTCAGGTCGGCCTGCTGTTTGCTTCAGCTCCTAGGATTGAAACATTTGTTGCACATATGTTGTTCCCTAAAGCGGAGAGAAACCCAGGCGGTTCGCAAACAGTTTCACTCCTGCCTGTTTACTCAGGTCCCTGAGTGCCAGCCTCCATGTTGGCTGGGTTAATTTGCATACAGTCTATCTGACTGGCTGGTGGGCGTGGCTTAGGGGTCCTGAAGAAACACTTAGTATTAATATTACGATTTTATTAGTTAGGATATGTTAAAAAGGAAAAACAAGCAAATAAGTATTGCCATGAAATTCAACAGGAATGCTGAATGCTTACAAAAGACACATCCCGGGCCAGACTGCAGGATTATCCTTCCTTTATCTCTGAATTCTTGCCTATTGAGCAAATACCTTATGTGAACACCCTACAGCAGCCAGAGGAATACACAATACTATTAGACTGTTTTACCAATGACTTCAGCTACACGGGACACTCTTGGAGGTCCTGAGAATGTCTGTACATAAGTTCACACAAGCCACAGGCCCTGGGACATTTGTGGCCTTACGTTCAGAAGTAGTCCTTTTCATCTAATTCACTACAGTCTTTCCCACTCACTTTTAAAACAGTGTTTATATCCTAATTGTGGTTTCACCTCAAGAGTCTTACAATAATGACTGCAGCCTAAGAAATTCCATACTTACTGGCACATGGCTCTTTTGCAGTACATGAAGAGCAGGTTCCCTGAACATTGCTGAGGCTTAGGTAACACATACTGTGAACAGAGAACATGGTTCATATTGGTCACAGAAGCAGAGCAATCTGCAGAGTGATCTTTGCTCTCAACAATAATCGAGGCACTAGGCTGCAAATTAAATGCACAAAGTCATGTAGTCTTTATATCAAGGCCATGGGCTGCAGTAAATAATAAGCCAATATCGAACAAAAACTCATTTCCTGCCATTATGCTGTCCCTTACAAACCACACAAAATTTGTGATAAACACAATATCTACTCATCATTACATGCTGACAGATCACATTTGTGTTTGCAAGTCATCTGTGGCAGAGAATAAGACCAAAATTAAAGGTACAAATGTAAACAAACTTTAAAAAAAATGATAATAAACCTGAGCAGAGGAGACAGCAAGTGGTTGGCAGGTTGGTGAATAAGAATCCCCCCAAATTTGTCAAAGCATAATGTGAGTACCACTATGACCAAGAAAGAGGTAGCACTTCTTAGCTGAGAACAGGTGCTCTGCATGAATCCTGGGTCAGTTCCATTTTCTAGTCATAGAGAAATGAATGAAGACGCTGACAAGACATGCAGGAACCATGATTACCTCAAGCAAAGGTGAGAACACAGAATACATTCCCTTGAGCACTCAGGGATAATGACCCTTCACACTCCTCAGGTGAGCCAGGTGTTAGAGGTGAAATCTCCTCAATAATAAAATAATAAACACTCACAATGACATGTTTTGGGTAATAGGATTGAGCATGTTAGCAAGTACAATGCAGCTGTTTCAAGTGTCCCTTGTACCTGAAATTATGAAGAATCTAGCACAGTGTATGTTCCCATAAAAGGGGTTTTCAGTCATGTAAAGTGTCCCATAGAGCCCCTTAATTGTTCTTATGAGAAAAATAAAATATTCTTTGCACGTTTATGGCTTTGATCTAGTGTGAACTCTATAGTGTCTAGTGAGGTTAGAGCTTTGACTGAAAAACTTCCCACAGTCACTACACTCATATGGCTTTTCTCTAGTGTGAACTTTGTGGTGTATAGTGAGGACAGAGCTTTGACTGAAGGACTTTCCACATTGACTACACTCATATGGCTTTTCTCCAGTGTGAACTCTGTGGTGTTTAGTGAGGTTAGAGCTTTGACTGAAAGACTTTCCACATTCACAACACTCATATGGCTTTTCTCCAGTGTGAACTCTCTGGTGTTCAGTGAGGTTAGACCTGTTACTGAAGGACTTTCGACATTCACTACACTCATATGCCTTTTCTCCAGTATGTACTCTGTTGTGTATATTGAGGTGAGACTTTTTATTGAAGGACTTTCCACATTGACTACACTCAAATGGCTTTTCCCCAGTGTGAAGTCTGTGGTGTTTAGTTAGGTTAGAGCTTCGACTGAAGGACTTTCCACATTCACAACACTCATATGGTTTTTCTCCAGTGTGAACTCTATGGTGTTCAGTGAGGTGAGACCTGTGTCTGAAGGACTTTCCACATTCACTACACTCATATGCCTTTTCTCCAGTATGAACTCTGTGGTGTATATTGAGGTGAGACTTTTTATTGAAGGACTTTCCACATTGAGTACACTCATATGGCTTTTCCCCAGTGTGAACTCTGTGGTGTTTAGTGAGGTTAGAGCTTTGACTGAAGGACTTTCCACATTCACTACACTCATATGGCTTTTCTGTAGTGTGAACTCTGTGGTGTTTAATGAAATCATACCTTCGACTGAAATGCTTCCCACAGTCACTACACTCAGACCACTTTTTTCTAATGTTAACTCTGTTGTGGTTAATGAGAGCAGTGCTTTTACTGAAGACCTTCCCACAATCAGGGCTTTTATCACAGGGGTTTTCTTCAGAGTGACCTCTCCTGTGTTGAAGGTGGTTGAGGGTTTGTATATGCACTGTCTCACATTCATTATACTCATAAATGATATCTCCAGAGCAGAAACCTTTCTGGTAAGCAACTTTCTGTTTCTGACTGGCAGCTGTTTCACATTCAACCCACTGGTGATGTCTTTTTCCAATGAGAAATTCCTGGGAAATCTTATTGTTACTGTGTGGCTCCTCAGTGCTAACAGTGGCCTCACGCTGGAGAAGCCCTGATATGGCTGGGGACTCTTTCCCAGCCTCCTTACTAGTTGCAGGTACTCCGGATAAGTAGAAGCAGAAACTCGTCACAAGCGAGGCACTCTCCATATCTTCTTTCCACGGCTTCTCTTCACTGGCATCCTTCTGTTGCTGGTGAAGTTTTCCACTGAAACACAAGTTTCTCATACATACATCACTTAAGAAGACATTCTTGTCAAAGTATACCACTTGTAACTCACTCAGGTGCAAAATATCTTTTAACACTGAGAAGCACGGCTTACACAGATGGGTCCTCTGGGTGGCTGCAGTGGTCTGGGAAGCCCTGACATGAGAATCTCCTTCAGATACACAGTGCTCACAGTAGGCCCCCACATCATCCATTTTATGCGAAGGACCTGAAAACAGAGAAATGATGAGGATATGAATGTTGAGTCTGGTGACAGGGAGAAGTCCCATTATAAAACTGTATTGCACATACTACATTGGTTTAATGCAATTGTCTGAAAATAAAAGACCTGAATGATGGCTTAATAAGAGGCCCCTTTGAAGTTCTTGACCAGTGAACATTACAAAACAGGGTTGATTTCAACACAAATAGAGCAAAACATGACAAGCACCACATGGAAGAGAATCGGACTGTCCAGCTCATCCTGCTGCTAACAGCATTCAGAAGGTTTTCGCTGCTGAGGACATGTGCAAGGTGTGCAGAAAGTTGCTTATATCACATTCCAAGAAAAATTAATAAACAAGTAGCTGGTGTTTGAGGGGTGTTTAAGCATGTATGTGCTCCTCATAACACTTGCACAGGTCCATGTTAGAATACTTCAGAAAGAGATGTGCAGAGTAATAGATGATACAGAAAGGAGACAAAGGAGAAGATACACAAAGCTAGGAAGGCACTCATGAAATGACAAGTCAGCAAAGTGTCAAGTGTGGAAAAGGAAAAGTATAAATGAGGTGTGGCCATTGGAACCTGCACCAAACACATTTGGACAGGAGCTGGTTCCAGGTATAATCTGAACACCATCCTCTGAGACCATCCTATATGTTCACCCTGGAGAAAAGCGCGGTTCTCCTTGTACCTTCTTATCTAGAAATACTACAAACTAAATATTCTGAGTATCAATGACAGACAAAACAGGTGAGCAGCCATAACTTGCCCATAGTATTTGGCTTGCAATAGTGTTCAGTGAAGGTAATATTACAAAAATTTAAGTAGGGACTGACAAGAACAACCCCTGGATCATGTAAGTAGAGAAGATACCTGACACAGGAAATCCCCAAGGTCCTTATCTACAGGAAAGGTGCAGAAGTGGAGGCCATGGATCCGAATATAGTCACCCTCCCTGGGAATGGAAGAGCAGGACGGACCCACTGAGCTGTCTGTAAGACTACTGAAACCCAGACACATCCTGCAGTTTCTGAAGCAACTGGTGTTAGGGAGGTTTATGGAGTGCATTGCTCAGAGTTCTCTGAGAGCTCAGCACTCAGAGACACAGCCCATTTGACAAAACAATAGGGGAAATTAGCAGAACCCATGATCTGGCTTTGAGAGAAAGAGAGTGTTATGTCTGGAGAATAAATAAAGAGTGGGCATCACTTCAGGACACTGGGAGAATGTGAATGTCTTACCTACAGATGATACAAGAGCAAACACTCCCAGCATCACATCGCAGTACAGATGTCTCTGAGCTTCATCAAGGATCTTCCACTCCTCCTGAGAGAAGGCAATTGCCACGTCCTCAAAGTTCATATCCTGTCATAATTTCATAAGATTCTCTATTGAGATTCCAAGTTTGTCATATTCCCCACATCCATCTGCTGCCTCTACTCCCCACATCAGGGAAGAAACAGGCCTTGGTCCCATCAAAGTCAATCTCTCCTTGTATTCCTACTGATGCTGTGTCTTCCACAACAATAAAGGCACAAGAGCAGATAGAACATTCCTGCGCTCTAGGCCTTAAATGTGAGTCTCACTGCCCCTTTTCAAAACAGTGGGTGCCAGGAACATGGGGTAGGAAGAGATGTTGCATATAACGAGAATATGATGGCTTTGAAACTAGTCTTGTCAGGCAACACCCATTTGTTCTCCAAAATGCCCCTCCAAGACATCAAAATGGTAAAGCACATCACACTGCCAACTCTAATCTCAGCTTGCTGAGGCCATCAGTTTGTATTACCTGCTGCCCATAGTTCTTTGATCCCCACTTGTCTCCCACAGCTTTATTCTAAAGGCACAACTTCACTGGTAACACTAATAAGCCATCACAAGGACAGGATGTTTTCCAATCAGCTTCTTTTCCAAAATTACAGTTCACCACCTCTGTGACACATTTATCTCTCCTCTTCTCCCTTCTCTTTTCCCCATGTCGTTGGAGATTTTCAAGTGCTGGTGACCCTGATGTATGCTATCTGACTGCTATTGTTCACAGGGTCAGCCCTCAACAAGAAATGGCACATGGGCACATATATGGCATCTATGCTTTGGACCTGGCATGTAGCACCAGACACCCATCTCATTAGAAAACTACGGGCCCGGTGCACAAAAATTTGTGCACTCGGGGTGAAGGGAGTCCCTCAGCCCGGCCTGTGCCCTCTCACAGTCTGGGACCCCTCAGTGGATGTCCTATGATGGCCCCAGTCTGCCAGGCGCCTTTTGTGTGTGTGTGTGTGTGTATGTGTGTGTGTCGCCACTGGGGACCTGCCCCCAGCCGCATCTGAGGCTCGGAG
>PVJC01031262.1:0-20688 GCA_004026665.1 Murina feae | reverse complement strand
GCGTTACCCCACCCACTACTTCCGGCCCTATAAATCCTCTGGTTTTGCCTGAAACCGGCACTCCCTCCCCCGTCGCGCCATTGTGCGGTGGGCAAGTGGGGAGTCCAAGTTAACTTGTATAATAAAGCTCTCATGTTCTTGCAGCGGTTTTGGGGCTCACTCGTAGTCTTTGGGGGCCACGACTTCTGGGTACAACAATGTCAGAAGCAATTGCTGATATTTTTCCAGGCAGCACATCCACATTCAAGGCAGAAAGAATGCAGAAGGGGGAAGACAAAACCTACCCTTTTTATCAGGATAGAAATATCTTCCCCAGAAATCTTCATAGCCTACTTCCCCTTAGGCCTCATTGGTCAAAACTGGGTCACATATAGCCACCCTTACCTGCAAAGGAAATGGGATGTTGGGGAATAGGATTGTCATAATTGGTAATTGGTGTAAACCATTAACAAGACATCACTGGGGCCAAAATCAAGTTCTGTTAGCAAGGAAGAAGGAGAGTGGTTGGGGTGTAAATAATAGTGTTAGCCACAATCACCACGTCTGAGACAGACCTCTAATTGCCCTGCCCCTCTATCCACTGGCTTAGCTCCAGTCCTCAAGTCTTTTAACTCAGTTGCCACAGCAGCCTCTAATCTGATTCTCTAACTTCCAGTATGGCCTCCCTTCATCTATCCTCCGTCAGCTGCCAGACTTATATTTCTAAAATGCACATCTGATCATGGCACCTCATGGCTCTCTCTCTACTAATGGCCCCTCTGCCAAGCTTGACTTAATTCCCACCCTTCTCCCCACTTGGCAAACTCTTACATATCCTTCAAGGTCAAACCTAAATGTCTCTTCCTTTGGAAACTCTTTCCTAAAGATTTCCTAATTCCAACAAAATCACTTACTCTTTTTTTGTTGTTGTTCTCATAATTCTTTTTTTAATATATCAAGAATAATACTGCCTGGCCTGCATGGTTCAGTGGTTGAGCCTTGACCTATGAACCAGGAGGTCACAGTTCGATTCCTGGTCAGGGCACATGCCTAGGTTTCAGGCTTGATTCCCAGTAGGGGGCATGCAGGAGGCAGATGATCAATGATTCTCATCATTGACGTTTTTCTCCCTCTTCCTCTCTGAAATCAATACAAAATATATTTTTAAAAGAATAATTCTTATCATACAGCATTATAGAGTTATTTGCTTCGATGTCTGTCTCTTGCTTGATTACAAGTTCTGTTCAATATATTATCCTTAGCAGCTAACGTAATACCTGGCACATAGCAAATGCTTATGACTGAGGGTGAGCTTGTCTCCCAATATCTATTCTTACCTTCTATATCACTAAAAGAACTTTGGTTTTTAGTTGAGCCCATGGCTACTTTGAATGAAGACCCAATATTTCAACCTCCCTTGTAGTTCATGGAAGCCATGTGACCTAATGCCTGGAGCTAAAGCAGCCATGTTGGACCATGAGTTGACTTGTGAGTAGAAACCATGCATGGCAGAGTAAAAGATAAAAGGAGATGGGTTCTTGACATTATATATGCACTAGAGGCCGGTTGCATGAAGAGATTCATGCAATAGGCCTTCCTTTCCCCTGGCTGCTGGCACCGGTTTTCCTCCGGCACCTGGGACCCAGGTCTTGACTCCAGCTGGAGCCTCCGGTCTTGGCCGCTTGGGCCCCAGAGCCTCCACTTTGTGCCTACAGATACAAATTAACTGCCATCTTTGTTGGGTTAATTTGCATACTCTCCTGATTGACTGGTGAGCATAACAAAAGGCCAGTCAATTTACATGTTTGTCTATTATTAGGTAAGATATGCCTTATTGGCATATGCTTGTCTTAGGAGTTTTGAATGAGAGAAAGAAAAACCTCTCTTGTTTGAGCCTCTATTATTTCTTATTTTCTCTCTTGTAGCTAAGCAATTCTAATTGATAGAAATCTCTATATGTATACTAGGAGCCCAGTGCACGATATCGCGCAGTGCTGCCCACCCACTGCAATCCTTCCTTGACACCCGAACTTTTCCACGCAGAGCTCCAGCCCACCTGGTCCAGCCCCTGGTCCAGCCTCTGGCCTTCTCTGGCTGCTTCAAGTCCTGACCTCAGTCCCACCAGTCATCTCGGGCTGGTCCCACCTTCTCTGGATGCCTCCCTGCTTTGCCCTGTCTCCGGAGGATCACGGCATTGCCTCATCATGGCACCAGAGGAGAGTGCAGAAGCCTCCCGCCTGCTGCCTTATGCTCCTTCCCCTGGTAGGTGGGTCGAACAGCACTCAGAGTGGGAGCGGTGGATAGTGAAGGACTGGTGAGGGGGGTGCTCTGGGCTCTCACACCTACCCTCCCTGGCACGGGATGGTCCCATCTCCCTCAGGCACCTCCCCGCTTCTGCCCTGTCTCTGGAGCTACACCTCAGCTAATATGCTAATGATCTGGTCATTACCCACTACGGTGTCCTGCTCATTAGCGTATTAGCTCTTTATTAGTATAGATGCACATATGTTTAAATATGTGACTACTAGTCATACCTCATAAATCCCTGTGCTCTTAGGTCTGACCAACTGTGCCCATGTATATCACCTACTCCTGGATACAATTTTCCTAAAGTGAACTTTGCTTAGGTTATAAGCAATAAATTATTATTTTTTATTTTTAATATATTTTATTGATTTTTACAGATAGGAAAGGAGAGGGATAGAGAGTCAGAAACATCGATGATAGAGAAACATCGATCAACTGCCTCTTGCACACCCCCTACTGGGGATGCTGCAACCAAGGTACATGCCCTTGACCGGAATCGAACCTGCGAGCCTTGAGTCTGCAGACTGACGCTCTATCCACTGAGCCAAACCCGTCAGGGCAGCAATGAATTATTTAACAACTTCTTGCCAAGTGTTTGGTTGTCCATTTGCTCTCCCGATGTCTACCTGATTCAAAGGACCATTTATGAAGGGAAAAAAAAAGGTCAGAATAAGAACATTTCACTCAGTGTCTAAAAAAAGATTTTAGTCCATGAGGAAAAGTCACCTCTCTCTGGTGAAATCACCAATTATTTATATGTAATAGCAAGACTAGGCCAACCAGTTATGGGGTGAATGGGGTTGTCTCTGGCCATAGTGTGGTGTCTGCTCTGTTGGGCAGAAGGCAGAACTCTTTCCTCCCCTCCTGAGCTCCACCTCTGACCCAGATTTCAATCAGATGTCATATTTAGACAAGTAGGCCAAGAGTTGGGATCTGAGGATTTTTATAGTAGAAAATTTTACTCCTTTGGCCTTTGGAATCTGGTATAATATAATTGGAGGCAAAATGTCTATGGTAGTCCTTACTCAAATATGTTCTGTGAAAAATCAACTCAGAGATATTATCACAAATAAAGACAATTCAGGGCTCTTAGTTCAAACGCCCTTGCCATTCACGTGGCACTATCAAGAGTAGTGTTGAAGAACATAGCTCAGGTCAGAAAGTCTTAGTTCAAATCCTCGCTTCCCACATCCTAGTTGGGTGACCTTGATAAGTTGTTGACTTTTCTGTAAACAATTCTGGTGTGTGCTAAAGCTGGCTTGTCCCTGTCAAGCCAGGGCTTATCCCAGTCAAGCTGGGTGTTTTTAATCTCTTTCCAGTTCTGTGTCCACTGACGTCATGTTGGGGTCTTGTTGGCTGTGGTGGGAGTATTTACACCAGGGAAATTGGCAAATTGGTGCTCCCTTCCACCAATCTCTCTATATAAAAGCCTAAGTGACCATTATGACCGATCCACTGGAATGATTGGTTGACTAGTTGCTATGATGTGCACTGACCATCAGGGGCAGACACTCAACGCAGAAGCTGCCCCCTGGTGGTCAATGTGATCCCACAGCCAACTTTTTGCATCCCCCAGCTGCCCTCCCCCATCCATCCCAATGGGGGGGCCGCCACCAACTCTCACGGCCTCCCTCACACCTTGTCAGCCAACCTCCTGTGGCCCCTTCTTTCCTCTCACCGGCTAACCTCCCACAGCCCCTCCCCCTGGCCAGCTGGCCAACCTCCTAGGGTCCTTCCCCCCAGCTGGCTAGTTCCCTTGATTGCTGGCCAGGCCGAGGGACCCCACCCATGCACAAATTTGTGCACCGCCTCTAGTAGCATTATGAAACATTAACCAGCACACCACTGCACTTTCTTAATTTGTACAATGGTGCTAATGATACCTACCTTACCCCCAGGTGAGTCAAGAGAACTCATGGGAAGTATAAGTGATAGACCTTTACACATGCTAGCATTCTAATTCTTTTAGCTACATAACATTAGCTCTATTATTGTAAGACTGCTTTTTGGGGAGGTGGCAGCCTGATTTCACTTGCTCTAACATTGGTTGGCATGGTCATTTAACCTCTTAGTATCCTTTCTGCCCCTAGGGCACATTTGAGTGCCTTGGCAACCCATCAACTTGCCCCCAAATCAAAGTTATAGAACTCTGGCCTGACTCAGATAGTGGCGCCAAGTTGGTAGCGTGATGGCAGATTTGGAAGAAAAGCATATGAATGGTGCAAAGACCCCGGATTGTTACATCGGAATGGAGGATGTACCTGGATGTACTTGATTGTGGGGGCCAATGGATCATAATCAAATAATGTTAGAGCACAAAGGGCTACAAGAAACCATATAACCCAAACCCTTGCTTTGCAGATGAGGAGACACATCCTCTCAAACTGGAGATTGGATTTTCCTCTACTGTTGTTTCCATTTCTTTTTGACCAGACTAATGTGCTTAGCTTTGGGCTATGGTGAAAACATGATTAGTTTTAGAATCTGTAAGAAAATTGACTAGATTGGATTAGAAAAACAAGCATGAAAATATCTTAAAATGAGGATGTAAACGGGTGCAGCCACTATGGAAAACAGTAGATTGGTTCTTCAAAAAATTAACGATAGAGCTACCAAATGATCCAGCAAGTCCCCTAATGGGTATTTATAAAAGGAAACGAAACGATTACCTCGAAGAGTATCCGCACCCCCGTGTTCAATGCATCATCATTCACTATGGCTAAGACATGCAACCAACCTAAGTGTTCATCAGTGGATGAATGGGTAAAGAAAACGTGGTACACGTTACAATGCAGTATTATTCAGCTATAAAAAAGAAGGAAATCTTGCCATTCGAGACAACATGGATGGACCTTGAGGATATCATAGGACAGACAGAAAAAGACAAATACTCTGTAATTCACTTACATGTGGGAACTAAAAAAAACAAACTCTTAGAAATGGAGAACAAACCATGCTTGACAGAAATGAAGGCGGTGGATGGGGGAAATGGGTGAGGGTGGGGAAAAAATAAAAAGAAATTATCTTAAAAGGTGTAGTATCATATTATATATCAGAAATTTTAAGATGCCTTAGGGCAAGATCACAGCCTCATACTTTGTATTCAGCCAGCACTCAAAATAGATACTTCCCACCCCCCATGGATTAATTAATGAATATTTTATGAACTAATTAATCAATTTCCACAAATCTGAAATGACTTAATGGATATCATATTAAAATACAAAAACAGCCAAGCTGACATGGTTCAGTGGTTGAGCATTAGCCTATGAACCAGGTCACTGTTTGATTCCCGGTCAGGACACATGCCCGGGTTGTGAGTTCGATCCCTAGTGTGGGGCATGCAGGAAGCAGCCCATGAGTGATTCTCTCTCATCCTTGGTGTTTATATCTCTTTCTTCCTTTCCCTTCCTCTCTGAAATCAATAGAAATCAAAAACCAGGATACAGATAGTGCAAAGACTAGAAAGACACCCTCCAAAATGCAGACGCTGTGTCTTTGAATAGTGTTAGTGTGGATAGATCTCCCACCCTACTTTTGGTGATATTTTATCATGTATTAGTCAGCTATTCCACAATAATGCTGCGCAATAAACTCTCCTCAAACGCAGTGGCTTACAATAGCAAGAATTTACTCCCATACTAATAGTCTGTGAGTCAGTTGATCCAGCTAGGCTTGGCTCCAGGCTGTGGACTGGGTTCAGTTCTGCTGCATGTGTCTTATTCTGTGCCCATGTGTTACCTGGGGGCCCTGTTTTCACAGTAGATGGCAGGAGTGCAAGAGGCTAGCCAAATTGTATTAGCACGTTGGGGGCCTCTGTTCACATCCATACCCACTAGTATCCCATTGGCCAAAGACCACATCAGTAGGGCAGGAATATATACACTATGCACAGTGGGAGGGGTGCAAGTATTTGCTGAACAATAATCCAACTATCACACAAATGATCAGATTTCTTTGAAAACAACCACAAAAATACTTTTATGTTATCATTCAAAATACTTTACATTTGTATTACAGTTTATAGTTTTAAAATATATATATTTTTTATTGATTTTAGAGAGGAAGGGAGGGGGGAGAGAGATAGAAGCATCAATGATGAGAGAGAATCATCGATCACTGCCTCCTGCATGACCCACACTGGGGATTGAGCCCACAACCTGGGCACATGCCCTGACCGGGAATTGAACCGTGACTTTCTGGTTCATAGGTCGATGCTCAGCCAGCTGGGCTTGCATTTTATCATTTAAAAAACATCTTTGTATCATTCCCTTAAATATTTTTCTCTAATAGCTCAGTCCATGGTGGGAAGGCAGCATCCCCATTTTGAAGTTGGATATGCGGGCTTTGTAACTCCTAGGAAGAAACACTGACTCTGCTACCTTTATTAAGATCGCATAGGTTGTATGGGCTGGCCTGGTTCTTTGGGAACATTTGAGGAAGTTAGGGGTAGTGCAGAGATCCAGAGCCCCTTTGATTTTTTTTTTTAAATCCTCACTCAAGGATTTTTTCCATTGATTTTTTTTTTTAAGATGGAGAGAAAGGGGAGAGAGAGAGAGAGAGAGAGAGAGAGAGAGAGAGAGAGAGAGAGAATGTGAGGGAGACATATCGATTGGTTGCCTCCTGAATGTGCCTGGACCAGGGCCAGGGATGGAGCCTGCAACTGAACTACCTGCCCTTGACCTGGAATTGACCCTTCAACCCTTTGGTTCGCCAGCTGACGCTCTAGCCACTGAGAAAACTGGCCAGGGCTCCAGGGCTGCTTTGTAAGCTCTTCATCAGACCTCCATCCTCAAACCTACCCAGTTCCTGGAGTACCTCACTATTTATTGCAGCACTGGCTCTCCGACCTTCCATAGCAGTGCCTGAAAGAGTGTCCTTGCTCTTTCCTGATAGCCATAGTGGGCACAAGTGGGGTGTTCCTTACCAGTGCAAACCAGGTACCACATCACCAACACTTGTGCCTATGTGTAGAGCCTTACTCTTTTCACACACACACACACACACACACACACACACACACACCTCTCTATATAATTTCTAAAAATTATTTATTTTTTGTAACCTCACTTGCCTTCCTGGCCTGGGCCCTGTTTGGGGTCACTAAGGCTCTTAAATCAGACAATGCAGGAGGCTTGGGGCTTTGAACCCTCCCCTCCCTGGAGACTCTGGGCTCTTCTCCAATGATCCTGCCTCCTCCGCAGGGCGCACCTTTGCATCCCAGGGATCTCAAGGAGCAGCCAAAGGCCTTCTCCCCCAACTTTCACTGGCAGAAGAATATAAATAATATTCTAAGTTTCCAGTCAACCTTCATTATTCGGAGGTCCCCTGAAGGACAGTGGCTTTGGGTTTTCCCTCTTTGACAGCTGAAGAAACTGAGGCACAAAGGGGAGTCATGGGTCTTTAAGGTCACATAGAAGTCAGAGGAAGGAAGGCAGTCTGTTTAGTGAAAAGAATCTTTCCACCGTTGTTACTCAGGAGCATTAGTGAGTCTAAAGACAAACCTTTAATTGCCATTGTTTTCGTGCGTTTAAATTCATAGGGTATCTTCTGAGGTAGCTGAGTCTTGATGTGTCATGGGATATGAGGGGAAATGTGGGGAGACTTTTTCTAAACCATCTAATCTGGTGTTATCCTGAGTGGCTCCCATGGAACTCCGGGCTCAAGGGTGGCTTACTAGATGCTGTCCTTCATTCAGCAAGAAGGGTTCGCTCTAAGGAAGCCTGAGAACCTATCATCCCAAGGACAGCGGGAGTTCAGGGCCAGCACAGGCATTTATGACGGCAGGGAATGGGAGCAGGCTGGTGTTCTGTCTCTCCTGAAGGCACCCAGTATTTCCCCAGCTCCAGTGAGTGCCAGACGCTGAGAAAGGGGGCGGGGACACTTTAACACAAGGAAAGGCCAGGTGCTGACGTTTAGTTTTCCCATCCAGGATTTCCAGGACCCAAAAGCCCCTGGGGGTAGGAGGCACAAAGGGAAAAAGAGGGTGAAATGGCAAAGAAGAATGCTCCCTCCCATCCTGGCCTTTCCCCAGAGTTTCGGGGGTGAAAGAGGAGTAGGGCAGGCCCGAAAACCACAACTGTGTGGGGAAATAATGAAAACGAATGAGATGTTAAATGTACTGAAGGGAAAAAGAAGTTATAATTTAAAAAGCTTTTAATGATTCATTTTTAAAAAATATATTTTTATAGATTTCACAGAAAGGAGAGAGAGATAGGAACATCAATGGTGAGAAAGAGTCATTGATCGGCGGCCTCCTGCACGCTCCACACCGGGGATCGAGCTCACAACCTGTGCCCTGACCGGGAGTCGAACCGTGACTTCCCGGTCCATAGGTTGACGTTCAACCATTGAGCCATGCTGGCGGGGCGGGATTTTAATGATTTTAGAAATATTGAAAGATTTCTTGGCTTCTAGTGCCCACAAATAAAAAATGAGTTTTTAAATGAAAGACTCATTTGCTTCCCTTTTTGACTTTGGGACTGAAAACCAAACTTACCCGGAATCATAAATAAAACACTCTCTGGGGAACTCATTTTCTGGCTCCCAGACCTTCTGATCCACCTGTGCCTCCCGTTAACATTGGGGCAGCCTATCGATCCCCAACACCCACTGCTCTCTCCTTCCAGTGAGGGCCGTGGGGACCAACTCAAGGGAAGCCTGCCCTGGGGCTGGGGCTGGGGCTGGGCACAGGCATTTCAAGGCTGAGCAGTGCTGGGAATGGGTGGGGTTCTCTGGTTTAAACTTAGTGGTTTTGGGAGTTAGGACAAACCTGGTTTTGAGTCAGTTCCACTGCTTACTGGTGGTGTTGCCTTGGGTAAAGTTACTTCACTGTTATTTTTTTTTCCAATTACAATTAACATTCAATATTATCTGTTTCAGGTATAGTGGTTAGACCTTTATATAACTTATGAAGCAACCTGCTCCCCCATGAGTCTAGTACCCCCCTGACATGATACAACTGTTATAATATTATTGACTATATTCCCTGTGCTGTCCTTTACATTCCCGTGACTATTTCGTTACTGCCAACTTGTACTTCTTAGTCCCTTCACCTTTTCCCTCGATGCACCCCACTCCACCCCCACCCCAGCTGACCTGTGCTCTCCTTTGTGAAGTAAGAAGGCAAACTGTTCCTGCCCCCTATGGATTGATGCGAGAAATTGCACGAAGAGGTACATGGCCCCATATGGACCATCTATTAATACATCAGATGCCCTTGACATTTGGCCATCGGATCAGAGGCCCTCGGATGCTCCCCTGCCTCTGGAACGAAAGAGCCCAGGACACGTCAGGAAATGTGGTGAAGGTCAAGGAGAACGGAGCTGAAATCAACAGATGTCGAAGTCAGTCTCCCTGGGGAGAACGAGCTCAAATCTCAGAATTGTGAGGAAAATCACATGTTAAACCTGAAAGTTGCACTCCTTTTTCATAATAGAGAAAAATATTTGTTAGACTGGAGAGAGCACACGAGACCATATTCAAATCCATATAAATCATTTCATTAGAAAAGTCATAAAAACAACAAGGACGGATTTCCCAATGTAGTGTAGATAAGAAAGCAAACGGGGTTGAAAGGCACATGTTAATTTAAAATTTTATCAGAAGTCGTCAGATTAAAGAAAAAAAAGTCCTCTTTGGAATAGCAGCAGCATTTAAGGTTTTCATGTCACACTTGGTTATTCCTTTGGGATGTGGCTGTGTAGTCGTGGGAGAAATGTCCCCTGAAAGTTTGGTTGAAACAGGTTCTTTCAGCGTTTCCATGGCAATGTCAGCCAAGCCTGAAGAGCTGAGGAGAGGGCTGTGCTGCAGGTCTGGCTTTGGTAAGAGACACAGAGCTGCAGGTGGCTGCAGGCTGGTGAAATGTCACGTCAAGCAGCATTCTTTTTTATTTTTTTGTTAATTCTCCCCCGAGGTTATTTTTTCCATTGATTGTCAGAGAGTGGAAGGTAGTGGGAGATACACAGAGAGAAATGCTTGCCTCCCGCATGTGTCCAACCTTGGCTAAGGATTGAGCCTGCAACCAAGGTACGTGCCCTTGTCAGAATTCGAACCCGAGACCCTTCCATCTGCAGGCTGACACTCTACCCACTGAGCCAAACCGGCCAGGGCAAGGAGCATTCCTTTAATGTAGGGCCCATCAACTTCTTAAAGACCTGACTAGGTTCTAAAATAATAGAGCTCAGGACTTTACAGAAACGACCAATACCAAGTTTAACACAGTGAGCTCAGCACTCGTTTCTATAGAAAACATTTTGAATGAAGTTCTTTCCAAGTGCCTAAGCCACCTCCGAGCTTTGCATGTAGTCCTCAGACGTCCAGCTGGTGCCAGGGGAGTGCTCATTCACATTCACATCGAAGGAGAGGCTGAAAGAAATGTCCAGGGACAGACCCAGGGGTCCCTAGCCAAGGCTGTCTCACTGTGGCTCTAGGAATCCTGGACATCTCTTTTCAAAAGGCTGTGCTGGCATCCTGCCAGCATGGCTCAGTGGTTGAGCATCAACCTATGAACCAGGAGGTTCTGGGTTCGATTCCAGGTCAGGGCATATGCCTGGGTTGCGGGCTATGTCTCATCATGGATGTTCCTATCTCCATCTTCCTCTCTGAAATCCTCTCTCTATATAAAAGCCAAGTGACCAGAACAAACAGAACAACCAGAAAGAATGGTTGCTATGACGCGCACTATGGCTGGCCAACTGGCCTGATCAGCCAACCTCCTATGGCCCCTCCCCTGGCCAGCTTGGCCCCCAGTCAATGCCCTCCACCTTGATTGGGGGTAGGCCAGCTTGCCAACCTCCCATGGCCCCAACCCATAGGCCCGGCCCCCAATAGGCCCCCCACCCCAATTGGGGGTGGCCCTTCCCCCTGGCTGGCCCCACTTCCAATAGGACCTCCCCTGATTGGGGTGGGGTTGGCCAGCCAACCTTCCATGGACTCTCCCCCTGGCCAGCCCGCCCCAATTGGGGCCGGCTGGCCAGACCCCACCTGTGCATGAATTCATGCCCTGGGTCTCTAATATATAATAAAGACATAATATGCAAATTGACCCCACACCCTCATGTCACTAGATGGCCACCCCATCATCACAACATGGCTACCACAAGATGGCTACCCCCATGTTGTCACAGATGGTTGGCAGGGGAGGGCAGTTGGGGGTGATCAGGCCAGCAGGGGAGTGGTTAGGGGGTGATCAGGCTGGCAGGCATAAGTGGTTAGGGGCAATCAGGCAGGCAGAAAGGTGAGCGGTTAGGAGCTAGCAGTTTTGGATTGTGAGAGGGATGTCTGACTGCCAGTTTAGATCCAATTCTACAGGGTGCAGGTTGGGCTGAGGGTCACCCCTCCAACCCAGTGCATGACTTTCGTGCACCGGGCCCCTAGTCACTAATAAAAAAAGGTTGTGCTGGGAAATACAGCAACAGCTAGCTGATGTATCCTGGCATCTGAATTCTGGCCAAGACCCCTGGAATGTGCATCTTAGAGAATTTCAAAATGGAAATGGAGCCTCTGCCTTCCCTTAGCAACCCAAGTCCTTTGTGTGACAGAAGAATGCTATAAAAAAAAAAATACTATCTGATATTTTCCTCTACCCTTGGTATTGCTTTTTATCTTCTCAAAACCCACTCCTCCCACTGCTGACAAACCAAACCAGAAAATGACAACTGAGGCAGCTGTTAATTGGCCTACACTTGTTTCTTAAGGCAGAGAGAAAATAAGCCTATAATTGGCTTTTGATTTAAGAAAGCCAAGGCCTTTAAGGAGAAAGGCCAGAAGTCATACAAATAGACACCAAATCCAGGAGAACAAGGATGCATGATAAGGGCAAGGCTTCCCTGCCCCCAAGACCAGACAGAGGCTGGGCAAATGGAAGCCAGTGGCCAGGCCTGTGTCCTGCCTTTCTCTTTGTGACCAGTTGGGTGGGGACCTCACTGGAAGCCTGGATGTGGGGAGGTGGGTTTATGAACAGAGAGATTTGGGCCTGTCTTCCTGAGCCCCAACCCAGAGTAGAAGCAGTGGAAACATGGGGCTGAGTTGAAGAATAGATTCCCTGTACCTTTGTCACCCATGTTATCAAGGATATACAGGTGGTCGAGGGATCCTTAGATTGGAATGGGACTTGTGGGATGCAGCAGTAATCTGAGAGGACCAATGTCCAAACCAGATGGGTCCGTGGTCACCTTGGCAAAAGTCACCTTGGCAAAAGTCACTTCGAAGACTGATGACATCGAGGGCCACTATTTTGACCCCTTGTCACCAACTGGTATCAGAAAATCCCACCTCTCCTCTCTCTACTCCCCTAGACCTTGACCTTCATGGAAAATGTGTATGTGTGGATTCCCTCCACCACAAGATGGGAGCTAAAAGCAGTTGTGAAGGAATGACCTATTTCTTTTCATACCTGAGTTTCTGGGCTAGATTTTCTCTTGCTATATGTGCTTTTAAAGTTTGCCTTCTACGCTGACTTAGCAATGGAGCAGATAAGCACAGGAGCCACTTCTGGCCATTCACTTGCAGATTCCATAAGTTACAGAGCTGAAGCCATAGGCTGGGCCTCAGAGTAATCTTAGAGCATTACCCTTTCTCCTGTCCTCCCATTTTACAGAAAAGGCAATCGAGGCTCCTCCCACTGCTCATAGCACAGGGCAAAGCAAGCAAAAGGGGTTGGTAGTGCTAGGCACTGTGTTTGAAGTGAGGCAAGGATCTGAGTGACAGGTGGTGAGTATATGTTGTCTGTCAATCTGGAATCTATACACAGTCGAGCCACGGATCCCACTGTCCGGAGAGCACCGCCTTCGGCTCGCCCCCTGTGTGCAGGCCCAGCAGGCCAGCTTTGCTTCATTCCTGACCTCCCGTCAACTTGTGGAACAGGTCCTCGTCGAGTGTTTCATTCTGGCCCTTGGAGCGGGTGGACAAGAAAATGTAGCCACCGATGTATTCGTGCACCACCTTGCAATCTGCACTCAGGCAGGAGAACGCAATGGAGACGTTCTGGTCAAACTCGATCGCCACCTGGAACAGGAAGCGCAGGGAAGTTTAACCTCCGACACGGAAAGATGAGAAAGAAGTGCTTTGCTGGAGATGGCCCCAGAGCCGAGGGCTACTGAGATAGCTGACATGGATTTCTCCCCAAATCCTACAATAACCTCTACCACTTGCCCGCCCTTACAGAAAACATCTTTGCTCTCTGCGCCCTCTTGTGGTGTCAACTTTGGCAAAGCACTCTATTTTTATTTTTAAAAAATATTTTTATTTATTTCACAGAGGAAAGGAGAGGGAGAGAGAGATAGAAACATCAACGATGAGAGAGAATCATTGATGGGCTGCCTCTTGCATGGCCCCCCCCCCCCACTGGGGATCAAGCCCACAACCTGAGCATGTGCCCTTAACCGAATTGAACCTGGGACCCTCAGTCCACAGGCTCATGCTCTATCCACTGATCAAAACCAGTTAGGGCACAAAACACTCTTAACTCCCAACACACACACATACTTTCTGTCTGTCTCTTGTTTAGATGTAGGACTTTCTAAGCACTCCCAGTGTCAAAGAGAAGGTATATTACAGACTTTTTAATGGAGAGTAAAAGGTCCGCCTGAAATTTCCTCCAGCCCCTAGCCTTCACCTCTTCCCAGCTGAGTCATAAACTCTCAGCACTAGAAGAAACATGAAGGGTTCTCAACCATAGAGGCCCATTGCAATCACCTGAGGCCCTTTAAAAATTATTGATGCCCAGCTACTGCCCTAGACATGTAGCTTTAACTGGTCTTGGGAGTGGCCTGGGCAGTGGTATTTGGCCTGGGCAGTGGTATTTTAAAACTCCCAGGCAATCCTAATATGTAACACAATTTTAGAACCACTCCCTCAGAAGTCATCTAATCTCAGACCTTCATTCTAAAAAACGAGTGCCCAGATGGTTAACAACTCTGCTGACAGGAATCCATAGTTATTAAAAAAAAAAAAAGGTGTGAGTTTCTGGGTAGCTCAGTTGGTTAGAGCATCATCCTGATAAGACAAGGTTGAGAGTTCGATCTCTGGTCAGGGCACATACAAGAAGTAACCAGTGAATGCATAAATACAAATTGATCTCTCTCTCTCTCTCTCTCTCATCTCCTTCTCCCTGCAATAAAAAAAGTGTGAGTCTCTTACCATGCCTCTACATTGAATGTTTTCTGCTGGAAAAATGAGGAAAGGAGGGAAGAGAGATTCCATACCAGCAGGATGCTAAGGTGCTCTGACTTCGCCTAGAATTTTCCATGATATAACCTTGGCCGGAACTTAGTTCCCTAGGTGCCAATGACGGGGTGCTGAGAGCTGGAGAATTCCTAAACTTACTTCTCTAGCACTTTTCCCCTTTGGGGTTGGAATGCTCTCCAGGCGGGCAATGGAGCCTCTGAGCCCTCCACCAGTTAGACATTTTGGCAGCCAGTCAGATTTTTGGGTTTATTTTGGGTGACAGTTACATCTCCTATAGTTTCTGCTAAATCTTATATAATCCCATGGTGAGTTGAAGAAATGAATCAAACTGCTCAGCAATTTTAGAATCTGTATGGAGACTAAGCCAACTAGTGGGGTAATTCAAAAGCATTTTTGATCTGTACTTGTTAGAAAACTGCCCAGAATTTCCTGTGGTTATTTTAGCAGACAATGGCCACATGCTTGTGGTTTCTGAGTTCTAAATATAAGAACCGCTTTTAAAGTCAGAATAATCTGCAATTTTGAGGGCACACATTTATAGACTCACCACCAAATATACCCGAAGCTTTTACTCTACCTGCCGGATTTCCCAGTTTACGTTCCACTGTTTCATGTTGGCGAATCTCCATGTTGTAATTGGAACCCCAGTGCCTGCATCAATTCTAATCAGCCTATTATATGAAACTCCCAGAATGTCATCTTTCTTGCTTCCTTTAAATCTGAAAAAAATAATTAAAAGAAGTAACTGCTTCTTGTAATATGATGTTTATTCACATACAACCTCTTAAAGATAAATAATAGCAACATTTCTAAGTCATCTATGAAGAATGGACAATAAAGGGTTATCTTTCTACAGAAGCGCATTTTTATTGTGATCTAGAGAATATGACAAACACAGAGAATTAAGACTGTCCCAAAGGCATTCTTTAAGTGAAATTGACTTTAGAGGAAAGCAAAATAAAAGGGGGTTAAATTAATTAATTTAAAATTAGCACCAACTGGGTATGACAGGCATCCTTGTAGGCACCAAGACGATAGCAGTGATCTAAATGGCTGGAAAATCCCTGACTTCATGGAGCTTATAGCCTAGTGGGGGAAACTTAACCAGAAAGGAGGTCACAGATTTCATAAAATCAATGGGTGATTTCTCTCTCTGGTTTTGCAAATGTTATTCTAAACGGACCAAATTTCCTTTCCCACCTTTTATAGGATTCATGGGTATTGGCACCTTGGACAGAGGTACAGAAGATCTTTTTGAGCAGCCAAAAGTTTTGGGCCATTTGTGAAAGGGCAGTATTCTAAAAATAATAAGAGTTCTACACTCTAGAGTGAGAATGAACGGTTCTAAGAAAACCACTCAAAATGGAAAGGAAAGTGAGAGATGCAAGTCAACATTGTAATCACCTGACAAGGTAATAGGTGAGGCCGAATTCGGGTAGCGACTGCCATGCCTGAATGAACCGCAGCTTGGCTTCAACCAGGGACATCTGGGCCACGTTCTGGTGGGCCTCCATAATCCGGGCTGCCAGCTAAACAGAGACAAGAGATGTCAAACTCTCTTCAGCATGCACTGACTGCTCTATAACCATCCGATTAGTTCCAGATCACTGTGAGAAAAATAAAAGGGAGAGCCACCTGCAGCTTCACAAAAACGAATCATTCTCATTCATATTCTCTTCCCTTCTCTCTCTCTCTCTCTCTCTCTCTCTCTCTTTCTCTCTCTCTCTCTCTCTCTTGCAAATCCCCAGGGAGAAGCTGAAACTAGATCAACCAACACAAAAGCTTTTAAGGTTCATGCAGATGGAGAGTTCTGGGTTCCTCTTTCTGGAGTATTGGAGTGTCCATGGACAATGGGTCTACTTGATTCAGTTTATCTGTTTGACTTTTTAACCCATGCTTATGGAAGCATAATTAAAAAATTTAATTTTTATGGACTAAATAATTTTATTTATTTATTTAAAATATTTTTATTAATTTCAGAGAGGAAGGGAGAGGGAGAGAGTCAGAAACATCAATGATGAAAGAGAATCATTGATTGGCTGCTTCCTGCATGCCCCCTACTGGGGATGGAGCCAGAAACCCGGGCATGTGCCCTTGATGGGAATTGATGAACCTAGGACCCTTTAGTCTGCAGGCTGACACTGAGCCAAAACGGCTAGGGAACTGGTTCTCAACCTGTGGGTCGCGACCCCTTTGGGGGTTGAACGACCCTTTCACAGGGGTCGCCTAAATACATCCTGCATATCAGATATTTATATTACGATTCATAACAGTAGCAAAATTACAGTTATGAAGTTGCAACGAAAATAATTTTATGCTTGGGGGTCACCACAACATGAGGAACTGTATTAAAGGGTCACAGCATTAGGAAGATTGAGAACCACTGGGCTAGAGCCTTATTTTTAATTAAATTAAACCAGGGCTTATTGCTATATTCAATTAGCAGTATAGTTACCTCTAACATAATTAACAATAATTTCTTAATATCCTCTAATACCCAGTCTATAGTCAAATTTGCCCATCAACTGATTTTTCATGATGATGGCCTCCATCATTTTAATTACTCATTTTATTTCAGAAAAGACAGAATTCACTGCAAACCATTACCCCAATAAGATCAGCAGTACCTGTTTAGACTTGTGTTTTTTTGCACACCTGGGTGACACAAAACATTCCGGGTTCATGTCCATGTTTTCAGGACCAGAAGCCACGGAAGATGTTGAGTTCCGGTTTTTCATCCTCAGAAAGGAAAGAATGTTGAGGACTTCTGGCTGGTAGGAGCTATCTGCCATGGTTTTGCCCTTCGAGGCCAAGATACAGGCAGCCATCCACTGGGCGTACTGATTCTCCTACAGCAAACACAAGAGGGCTGAGAAGCAAGTTCAAGTCCTGGGAACAGTAGGACTCAGCTTTCATCTTTATAATACAAAATTGTCACCGTCCAAGCATGGAAAGACTAAAGCGGCTTATGTTCTGAGTGGCCATTATTCATCTAACTTAACACCCAACAATGGCCTTTGATTCTTGTGTTGAATGTCTAGTTAAGGGGCTAGAGAATGGCAATGTCAGTCTTGCTAAATTCCACGAATTTAAAGATGAACCAAGGGTGTGTGCTATGGAGCACAGAGAGCTGAAACCCTCAAGTACCAGACAGCCTTCCTTGATATAGATTTCCATTTTCAGATTACATCTGATCTCTCTGACAGAACAAGAAAAAAAACCATGAACCGATTTCCTATATTATTTCTACTCTGGCCTGGGTTTTGATTTCTGAGTTCTAAATATAAGTAAAGTTCTAAATATAAGTAAAGACTGTGGTTGACTTTTAACAAACCAATTGTTAAACAATTGGGATATATTTATCTTGTATGTAAAAGCTTTGGTATCAGACAGACAATGGGATTGTAAAGACGCTAGTCCACAGTAGGAATCAGGTCCAGTGATGAGTCTGAACCAGAGAGGGTGCCTCCTTCCTATCTGCCTGCATTTTCCTAACCTTAGGGAGTAAAGAGGAGCGGTCCCAGAAGCTGAGGGGATACAGCTGAAGAGTGAAATTCTTCAGAGCAACAGTAGGTGTGGCCCATTGACTCACTGGCCTCAATCTCCACACCTTTTGCCGTGTAATTTTACAGTCCCGCCCCACTTGATGTTGGGCCCAGCAATGAGGCTTGCTTTGGCCAGTGGAATAAGGGAATGACCAATGCAAGCCTACAGGTTAGGAGGTCTTGTCTGTTTCCAGTTGCTTTCTTGCATTTCTGCCACCATTGAGAGAAGAGCTTCCCCAGGCGGCTCAGGACTCAGAATAAATACAATGAGCTCGAACTGCAGTGAAGAGCCAAGCTGAGCCAGATCTGCCCTGCTGACACCAGCCTGCTTCATCCACCCCCAGCCTGCCTGCAGATGTTTCAGAAACAAGTGTTTATTGGGATGCGTTATTGTGATTTTTGTGGTTGTTTGTTACGAAACAATAGCTGACTGATACAATAGTGTATCATTGGAGAAAATACCTCAGATAGTTCGTCCTTAGGTTTAATAAAGGTGAAATGACTGAACGTTTGTGTGGTTTTACTTACATGGTCACATCTCAGATACACTTCATTCATACCGTCAGCAACAGGGATTAGTAACTTGATTCCAAATTTTCTTCCTGCTACATTCACATCTGGCACAACTTCACAGCCTGAATAACAAAAGGCAGGGTCACAACTGAGTTGTGAGGAATGTATTAAATAAATATTAGGTGTGCATCTAAAAGAAAGACTTAGAAATAAGCCGCTTAGATTTTGTTCTCTTCTGAAAAATGGAGGAGCAAGCTGATAACATTAATTAAAGGCTAAGTAGATAAGACTTACAAACAACATGGATAGAGAAAAATACTTTCTTTTATGATTTAAAAATATATATCATCAATTGAATTTAGTATTAAGATTGATTTGGCTAACCTAACCTATAAGAATCATACTGAATGTGAACTAACCCAAAGGAACAATTATGAATATGAACTTCAAAATAAATCAAACCCAGGAAATTCTCTGATTGCCACAATGATAAGGGAATTGAGTGTACGGGTTAATAAAATATTTCAACTAACAGAGTTACCAGGACACTCACAGTTGCTTTCAGAAATTAGAATAGGCATTAAAGCAACATTGATTAAACATGACTGTTCTGGAATTCAAAAAGCTTATCAGGAGCCTACAATGTATTATACTTACGACACCAATTACCACCACTACATAGATTTGAACATACTGGGAAGGAAGCAGCAGCAGACTATAAATAACCATGTTTACTAAACTAGGTTTGTGTGCCAGGGGGACTGGAGCTGCAGGCCGGGGACTTTTGAACACAGGGACACACTGGAAGTCAACCTCGCTCTCCTGGATAGAAGTCTTGGCTTTCCTCTGCTTGCTGGGCCATGACAAGCCACTGCGATGTGGAGCCCACTTACCTCTAAGATTTAGCTTTTCTATTGGTTCTCCTTCTTCAAGTTCCTGGTTTTTAAAGTAGGTTATAGACATGTCTTTAAAGACGAACCAATATTGTTTGAAAGCTTTTAATATTAGCTTCTTGGGCCTGCAGATGAAAGTATGGGAAATGCTGAAACAGCATCCAGAAATGTAGGAAACATCGCAATTTTTAAGCACATCAAGACGCTCTTTCAAACAACATATGTTTATTTTTAAAAACAATTTGCAAATTGCCAAGTCATTTCTAAAAATGAGAAATGGGATCTGCCCTGAGATGTAAAGGTTAATGATAAGTGCATAATAATAATAATAATAATAATAATAATAATTGTGAGAAACATCCACGGATCTGTGAGATATAACATTTCCATACACTTCTTAGATCTAAAGAAACTGTCATTGTGAACAGCATAACCTTCAAGTCATTGGACATAAATATCAGATATAAAAGTAGTTTCCTCTTGACCCTTAAGAGAAACCACCAGAGAATTCCCAGTGAGCCATGGAAAGCGCTAAAATCTACAGCTAATCTATATAGACTCTATTTTGGGGGAAGATTTCTAACAGTGATATCTTTGGGGGCCAGAAAACATTGCTCACTTAGCATATTAGGCTTTTATTACATAGGATTTATGAAGATGTATTTGTGGATTGAAATTATTATTACTGTTTTTCTGGAGCTCTGTCTATCCCAATATGCATAGTTGCAACTATTAATGACCCTTTAGTTTGAGACCGCATCCTAAGATCAGATTTTAAAATGAAAACCTGTAGAACAAGCATGTCAAACTCGAGGCCCATGGGCCACATGTGGCCCACAACAAATATTTTTTTGGGCCAGTCAATATAATGGTATGTAAGAAACATTTTAATAAAAATTTTGTAACTTAATTTTTACAATATCCTGTTATACATAACTAGGGGCCCGGTGCACAAAAATTTGTGCACTCGGGGTGGAGAGAGTCCCTCAGCCTGGCCTGTGCCCTCTCACAGTCTGGGACCCCTCAGTGGATGTCCTATGATGGCCCCAGTCTGCCAGGCGCCTTCTGTGTGTGTGTGTGTGGCCACTGGGGACCTGCCCCCAGCCGCATCAGAGGCTCGGAGCAGTCCTCCTGTGTGTGTCTCCCTGCTGGGGGCCTGCCCCCAGGCACACTGTGGAGGCTTGGAGCAGGCACCCCCTCTATGATGATCTCTCAGACTCTTGCCCTCCCCTGCATGTTGTTCTCTTTTTTGAGCTGTGGCC
>PVJC01031261.1:0-20703 GCA_004026665.1 Murina feae | reverse complement strand
CAATAAAAATATATTTTAAAAATAAAAGTTCCAAGCTTCTAATTATGGTTTGGTCTTTCTTGTAACCAAGCCCCACCAAGGAGTCACCTTATTAGAACAAAAGAAGCTCTAGCCCCCCATCATTCAGGAAGTAAAACTATTCATATCAGTATATAGTATTATATATATAGATAGCTACACTAATAAAAGAGAAAGATGTAAATTGACCGTACCTTCGCGATGCCCACCAGCCAATCAGGACTGAGTATGCAAATTAACCCAACAAAGATAACGGGTCAATTAGCATACGCTTGCCATGGTGACGAAGCAGGCATTCTGCACTGCCCCAGTCGATCTGGGCCTGTGGGAAGCATGGGAAGGAAGAAAGGCTGCTCCTGCAGGAGACAAGGCGGTGCCAGCAGCCAGGGGAAGGAAGCCCCATTCTTGCATGAATCTTCATGCATTGGGCTTCTAGTGTAAATATACTGAAATAAAATTTTCTATCTATATATGAAGAACTTAGACTTACTTGAAAGACTGATGGGAAAGTAACTTTCATCAGGTCTGTCCCTGCAGCACAGGGGTCCTGGGCCTCCATAGCTTCAGCCTCTCAACCACAGACACACATGGGCCTCCCCAGATATTGACCATATCCCTTCATAGTCAAACCTGGAAAAGACACCACTGTTTACTGACGACGTGTGAGCTCCAGTAGTGAGCCCAATATAAATTCCCAAATTTGAATGGCATTTATTGACAAATACCACGGACAAATATGGGCTGAATTGTGTTCCCCAAAATCCGTATGTTCAAGTCATAACTTCCAGTACCTTAGAATGTGACTGTGTTAGGAGACAGGGTCTGTAAAGAGGTCACTAGGTTAATATGAGGTCGTTAGGATGAGACCTGATCCAATCTGGTGTCCTCATAAGAGATTAGGACACAGACATACATTAAGGGACAATCATGTGAAGACACAGAAAGAAGATGGCCATCTACAAGCCGAGGAGAGAGGCCTCAGAAGAAACCAACCTTGATGACACCTTTGATCTTGAACTTCCAGCCTTCAGAGCTGTGAGGAATAAGTTTCTTTTAAGTCACCCAGTCTGTAGTACTGTGTTATGACAGCCCTAGCCAACTAATACAACCACCTCCAACTCATTTTCCATCACTGAGCCATAAAAGGCAGAGTGACCCCAGGAAGACCCTAACAACTGATCTCAGTACTCTCAGTTTTGGCCACATAAACTCTATGCAGCATCTGGCTACGGGTACTAAGGAGAAAAGAATGATGACTAGTAGACAATAAGTCCTCACTTAACGTCATCGATAGGTTGTGACTTTAAGCCAAACAATATCTAGTGAAACCGATTTTATTTACCACAGGTTCATATAAATAAATAAGAGTTAAATTCAATGTTATAACAAAAGGACCCTGAACAAAACATTATTCAAGGACCTGCTGTACAAATGTTTCCCTGTAATACATGAAGATGGAAATAGAGCATTTGAGAACTAGATAATTATACAGTTAATGTCTGACAAGAAGCACACTTAATAACAGCTATAATTTTTTAAAAATATATTTTATTGATTTTTTACAGAGAGAAAGGGAGGGTAGTCAGAAACATCAATGAGAGAGAAACATCAACCAGCTGCCTCCTGCATGACCCCACTGGGGATGTGCCTGCAACCAAGGCACATGCCCCCAACCGGAATCGAACCTGGAACCCTTGAGTCCACAGGCTAACGCTCTATCCACTGAGCCAAACCAGTCAAGGCAACAGCTATAATTTTTATGAGCCCTAGCCAGTTTGGCTCAGTGGATAGACCACTGGCCTGTGGACTGAAGGGTCCCAGGTTCGATTCTGGTCCAGGGCATGTACCTTGGTTGTGGGCACATTCCCAGTAAGGGGTGTGCAAGAGGCAGCTGATCGATGTTTCTCTCTCATCGATGTTTCTAACTTTCCATTCCTTTCCCTTCCTCTCTGTAAAAAAATCAATAAAGTATATTTTTTAAAAAAGGGGGTCCTAGGTTTGATTCTGGTCAAGGGAACATGCCCGATTGCAGCCTCAATTCCCAGCAGGGGGCATGCAGAAGAGAGCTGATCAATGGTTCTCTCTCATGACTGATGTTTCTCTCTCC
Source organism: Murina feae (assembly GCA_004026665.1). NCBI lineage: Eukaryota > Metazoa > Chordata > Mammalia > Chiroptera > Vespertilionidae > Murina > Murina feae. Next base: position 18,578 of record PVJC01031261.1, on the reverse strand, counting down.
CTCTCTGAAATCAATAAAAATATATTTAAAAATAAAAGAAAGAGAAAGAAGGAAAAGAGAAAAAAAAAAGTAAAGTAAAGAAAAGGAAAGAAAAGAAGACGTGGCTGGTTTGACTCAGTGGATAGAATGTCAGCCTGTGGACTGAAGGATCCGGGTTTAATTCCAATCAAGGCATATGCCTGGGTTGCTGGCTCCATCTCCAGTGGGAGGCGTTCAGAAGGCAGCCAACCAGTTCTCTCTCATCACCGATATTTCTCTTTCACTCTCCTTTTCTCTCTGAAATATAAAAAAAAAGTATTTAAAATAATAATAAAGAAAATGAGAGGTAAAGCAGTAGATGATACAAATAGGTATGCTCTTCTTTTTTTTAGGTATGCTCTTCTTGAAGAGGTCAATCTGAAATTGTCTACACCATGAACATTTATTTACCTGCAATGCCAGCATCTGAAAGGTGAGTTCCGCACCCAGTCCTCAGGGCTCAGGGAAGTAATTTCATTTCAGTAAGAAAGACGCTGACTGCCATGATAGGATGCGCAGACTTGTAGCACAAGAAGTAAAGAGGATGAAGTCTGAGTTGAAGAATCCACTTCTGATTCTTTGCTGAAGAGCACCTGAATGCATTCTCTTAGAGGCCATTACTTTGCATATGTTGTTCTCCAGGGTATCCTGTGTCTACAACAGCGCCTGGCACAGTGCAAACACTCAAATAAACAAGTTGCAATGAATTACTCGAAGACCCAGAGTTGGGAATTCAATTATGAGACAGCCACTTCATGGCAAATTTTCTTTTTTTTTTTCCCTTATAAGCAGGACTCATTGTTTTTTAAGCTGGGTATCTTTACTGGTTAAGAGAAAGAATCCTGAGTATAGAAGCAAGGACAAGGACCCCATTCCCAGGAGAGTGAGGGGTGATATAACTTGTTTCAATTCATCACATCAGAGGAACTGGGATCTTTGAAATGGTAGCAACTCTTTTAAAAAAAACACACATATTTTATTGATTTTTTTACAGAGAGGAAGGTAGAGGGATAGAGAGTTAGAAACATCGATGAGAGAGAAACATCGATCAGCTGCCTCCTTGCATGCTCCCCACTGGGGAGGTGCCTGCAACCAAGGCACATGCCCTTGACTGGAATTGAACCTGGGACCCTTCAGTCCACAGGCTAACGCTCTATCCACTGAGCCAAACCGGTTAGAGCGAAATGGTAGCAACTCTTAAAAGATGACAGACCTGTGGACAAATGGAAGGGCATGCCTCTAAGACATCCAAAGGATTTCACCTTCTGTCCTCCATTTTTAGTGAAATTATTTTCTTCCATTAATTGGGTTTATTCTCCAGATCCTGTTCCTCCTCTGATCTGCCCCCTTTTACATTCTGACAGGAGCCTCTTTTCAGGATTTTTTCTTTTTAAGTTTCTTAGAATACTGATTCTTATGTAAAAAATGAAAAAAATGACTATTAAAAAATTAAAAAGAGGGACAAAAAAATACTAATTAGACTTTCTTTCCCTAGTTCCATTCTTTCAGTGACAAAAATAATCTTGATTAGTCCAATAGCTCATTCATTCATCTTTCAATTCTACACATAATTCATTTCTTTTTTGCTATATTCTGGGAAATATACCAACATCTATATACTCTATCAAGGAATTTATCATCTGGGTAGAAGACATGAACATTTTTAAAGAAGTACCCATACTCTATTTATGTGTGTACCAATAAAATGAAATTAATCCCTCCCTCCTCCAAATAACAGTATGCATCCTGAACAAGAAATTAACAGGATACTTTGTTCCTTTTACTATACTACTACATCCTTTTCAACTAACACAAGTGTATATGTCCTCTGATTATACTTGCTGAAGGGTAATACTGCTATATGCATGAAATCTACCTTTCGAAAAATTGCTAGCAGCCAGAGCTAGGAAGCCAGAGAGGGAGGGAGGGAGGAGAAAGGGAGGGAGAAGAGGAAAAAGAAAAAAAGTGCTAGCTCAAAGATAGCAGTAACTTTCTGTTTAGTTCATCACCATCATCATGTATAGCGCCTAGAGCAGCACCAGGTGAAGGGAAATGGTTGTTAATGTTTTTCTGAGTGGTGCGTGCACGGGATGGGAAACTATCTTTTGGGTAAAAGCTTGGCTGACAGGTTATTCATGAGTTTTGAGCTCTGTTCCCAGGTAATGTTTATAAAGTTAGCACTTCCAAACATGCTGTTATACTGTAGAATTAAATGTATTGTTTCCTTTTGAAGGACTTCAGTCCTCTAAAATACAAATGGAATAAATTTAGAACCAAAGAAATGCAAGAGCTAACCATATAACGTTCCTACATGGGAAAACAGATTCATGCCCCCAACAGGGGGAGGGTGCAACACAGACAACCTCCTTTAAATTAAAGAGCCCTGCCCTAGCTGGTTTGGCTCAGTGGATAGAGCTATGGCCTGCAGATGGAAGGATCCATGGTTTGATTCCGGTGAGGGGCACATGCTTGGGTTGCGGACTTGATTCCCAGTAGGGGACATGCAGGAGGCAGCTGATCAATGGCTTTCTCTCACCATTGATATTTCTGTCTCTCTCTCTCTTTCCCTTCCTCTCTGAAATCAATAAAAATAATTTTTTAAAAAAGAAGCATTAAATTAAAGAGTTCTCGCAGACATATCAACTAGGAGTTTGATTCAAGGTATACTGTCCCACAATGTACACTGTTATCGGATGTATAATTATGTTAGAATTGTGACGCAAATCCCTAAAGTCTTCTTCATTTTCACAGGCCTTGTGTGCTTCATGCGTTTTCTGATATTTTGCTGAAGATGTTCCACAGTTAGTGCGCCCAGAGTTTTATTTCTTGGGTTTCCTCTGCCAGCGGATGAGGCAGACAACCCACAATCACTGCCTTCAAAGTTCCAATAATTTCTCTCCTGTGTAAACCCTCTACCACCTACTGAAGTCTTATTTCTGGAAAAGGATTTCCCATGGCCATTATATGTCTACCAACCAGGAGCTCACTCATGACATGTGACACATGAAGCAGCACGGATAAGGTCTATGGTGCCATGAAAGGCTCTCCCAGTCTCTGTATGAACACTTGTCTCAGCAGACATTTGTAAGCCCCATAATGAGCTAGAATGTTGTATTCAAGGGTCTTCCGCCTTGATTGTATCACAGTTTACTCCTGTGTGCTTTTTGTGACACACATGATATAATTGGTTACTAAAGGCACTACCACATTCCCTGCATTCATAAGGTTTCTCTGTGCCAATTCTATTATCTGCTGAGGCTGCGCCTCTGGCACCTGGCGGTCCCACAGTGGCCACGTTCCCATCCACTAGGAACCCACTGATGTGTAATGAAATCTGAGCTGCCACTGAAGGCATCTGAACAGACACCGCATCAACAGGGGTTTTCTCCTGTACTCTGTCACTCGAGTGAGCTGAGCTGTAACTCTTTGAAACAGGGTTTTCCGACTTGACATAACTGACGCATTTCTCTCTGGCGTGCAACATTCCCTTATGGTACATCAGACATGACAGGTGGGCGAAGGTTTTCCCACAATCAGAGCACCCGTAGGGTTTCTCTCCTGTATGAGTTCTTCGATGTCTATTGAGGCACGACTTATCTCTAAAAGCCTTTCCACAGTCACTGCACGTATAGGGCTTCTCCCCTGTGTGAATTCTCCGATGGTTAATGAGACCTGACTTGTGTGAACAAGATTTTCCACATTCGGTACACACAAAGGGAGTCTTCCCGGTGTGAAATCTCTGATGTGATATAAGGCAAGTTTTCTGGCTGAAGCCTTTTCCACACTCAGCACATACATAGGGTTTCTCTCCAGTGTGAGTCCGTTGATGTATAAGGAGATTGCCCTTCTGGATGAAGCCTTTGCCACATTCGTTGCATATATAGGGTTTCTCTCCTGTGTGAGTTCGCTGATGTACAATGAGATTGCCCTTCTGGATGAAGCCTTTCCCACAGTCACTGCATATAAACGATTTCTCTCCTGTGTGCGTTTTCTGATGGGCATTGAGCTGTGATTTCCAGCGAAAGGTTTTGTTACATTCCGTGCATTTATAAGGTTTTTCTCCCGTGTGAGTTCTCTGATGTTCAATGAGTCTGGACTTTCTGGAGAAGGCTTTGTCACACAGACTGCATCCATGCGGCTTCTCTCCTGTGTGAACTCTCTGATGATTAATGAGCCGAGACTTCTTCATGAAGCCTTTTCCACATTCATCGCAAACGTGGGGTTTCTCTGCTGTATGAGTTTTTTGATGAGTGAGCAGCCGTGATTTCTTGGGGAAGGCTTTGTCACATTCAGAGCACTCATACCGTCTCTCTCCTATATGAGTTTTCTGATGTACGGTGAGGTTGGACTTCCTGGAAAAGGCCTTTCCACATACAATGCACCCATGAGGTTTCTCTCCCGTGTGAACTCTCTGGTGAACTATGAGGCGAGACTTCTTGAAGAAGTCTTTCCCACATTCACTGCATACATGGGGTTTATTTATCGTCTGAGTCCTTTGAGCCTTAAGGGATTGGGAGTTTGTGTTTACAAAATTAACACATTCAGGAAATTGTATTTCAGTATGATGTTGCTCATGCTTTGCATGGAGGAAAGATTTCACATGTCCATTAACCTCAACTGGGTTCTTTACTTCACAGCTTCTGTTTTGGTTGACCAAACTTATATTTGATTTCAGCTCTTTCCCGTGCAAGTCAAATGTATCATGATTTTGCCTTAAAGGAAAATTACTTTTATTCCAATGAACGATGTTTCCAAATCCATTATGTTCATGGCACTGTTCTGTTCTCTTCAGACATCTTTGATTTTGCCAGTGCCTCTGTAGGTGACCATCATTTTTCTTGGTTTCTAGGAAAGAAGAGAAGAATGAACCTTTCCATGAGCTTGGTATGGAATAAAACTATTTCACTAACAGCTCCGTGACGACTGACGCTTCATTGATCATGCTGATCTGAGTTTGAAGAAATGCTAAGCAAATATGTTTGTTACCACCAAACAAGGTTAAAATACAATAATATAAACAAAGAAAATAAAAGGTAAAAACAGTCACTGTATAAATAAGGTATAATTCATTCCAAATGAGTAAATACAGCCATAGCCGGTTTGGTTCACTGAATAGAACGTTGGCCTGTGGACCAAAGGGACTCAGGTTCGATTCCAGTCAACAGCACGTACCTTGGTTGAGGGCTCCTCCCCAGCCTGGCCCCTAGTCCAGGCTCATGCAGGGGGCAACCAATCAATGTGTTTCTGTTTCTCTCATATCGATATTTCTTTCTGTCTTTCCCTCTCCTTAAAAAAAAGCTATGGAAAAATATCCTCAGGTGAGGATTAAAAAAAAAAAAAGGGAGGGGGGGGGGGGGGGGGGGGGGGGGGGGGCACATGCCCGGGTTGCCGGCTAGATCCCCAGTAGGGGGCGTGCAGGAGGCAGCCAATCATTGATTCTCTCTCATGGTTTATGTTTCTATCTCTCTCTCTCTTTCCCTTCCTCTCTGAAATCAATTTAAAAAATATTTTTTAATGAGTAAATATAAATTTGCTTGCTTTCTAATGAGCTCATAAAGTATGCTGGGATAGTAAAATCAAATCAAATTACTATTAGCACTCTAGCACAGAAGATAGATATGTGTCTTAAAATGATGTGGGACACATTCAGACATCCATAAATCCTTATTAAATGATGACTTTGGACCAAGCCTTCTGCTGGTCATGAGATATAGAAACAGTCATTTTCACTGAGCATACATGCTGGTTAGGGAAAAGTGAACCAGCAAGCAATGATAAAGGAGGCAGGTACAAACTGTGGAAAGTGGTTTGGGAGAGCAATGGAAAGCACGGTGCAAGAAATCAAGATATAATCTGGAAAGAGGAAAAAAGGTTCACTCATAGTTTCAATATAGGACGATTAACACATGAGAAATCAGGTAATATTTCGAATTATTTGACTTGGGGCACCAAATAGGTGGGTAGTGCCTTTACATTAAGAAAATTTTTTGCCCTAACCGGTTTGGCTCAGTGGATAGAGCGTTGGCCTGTGGACTCAAGGGTCCCAGGTTCGATTCTGGTCAAGGGCATGTACCTTGGTTGCGGGCACATCCCCAGTAGGAGGTGTGCAAGAGGCAGCTGATCAATGTTTCTCTCTCATCAATGTTTCTAACTGTCTATCCCTCTCCCTTCCTCTCTGTAAAAAATAAATAAAATGTATTAAAAAAAAAAAAAAAAAAGAAAATTTTTCAATTGAGAGAGAGAGAAGAGAGAGAAACATTGGTTGGCTGCCTCCCCCACACACCCCAACTGGGGATTGAACCCACAACCCGGGCATGCACTCTGACCAGGAATGAACCTGATACCCTTTGGTGTGTGGCGGACACTCCAACCAACCAAATCACATCAACCAGGGTGGTGGGTAGTGCCTTTTCATGAGAAAGGAAATATTATTGAAGTTCACAATGTGGGGAATTCAAGTGTACATTTCCAAAGCACAGCAACCTTCGGGTGGCTTTGAGGTATTCAATACAGACACGAAGAATTCAACTGGATATAGAAATCTTGAGAAAGGTCTTAACTGGAGATACCAATGTGGATATCATTAGTTGTAAATCTATATATATAAAAGGCATTAATATGCAAAGTGTCCCCTCAGGAGTTCGACCAGGAAACTGGGAGTTTGACTGTTCGCTGTGACATGTGTTGACCACCAGGGGGCAGTGAGAACAAAGGAAAGAAGGCCCAAGCTGGCAGCTGGAAGGCCCTGATTGGCCCTGAATGCCTACCAGGCCTAGGGAATCTGCCCATGCACAATTTTTGTGCACCGGACCTCTAGCATTATATAAGGACAGAGGACTGAATGAGATCATATTTGAGAAAGTGTGTAGACTGAAAGATGAAGGCATGGAATCAAGTTTATAGTTAGTATAACATTAAGTGGGTTTTAAAGTTTATAGTTAGTATAACATTAAGTGGGTTTTAAAAAGTCCACTGAGGAGAACCAAACAATTTTTTTCTTAACAGGAAAATAAGCATTCCCACACTCAGGAAAACTATTAGGGTTTTGTGTCAGGAGCCAAATATGTATTTCTTTTATCACACTAAGGAAATGCCACCTTTTCTGGTCACACTTTGTAATTGTTCACATGCAATATTTAAACTGCTCCCATTTCCATGTAATGATCCCTAAGTCCATATCTGATGTAATGATCCCTAAACCCACAACTTTATCTTCTTTCAAAAGTCCACACAGAGTTCTGGGTTTCCATCATTTAAGGCAGGGGTGGGGAACACCCAATCCGTGGACCATATAAGGCCCAAGAAATCATTTGATCTAGCTCTGCCAAGGTTTTAGAGGTGAGTTAATTAAATGTTTGACCAAATACAGCAGGCTAATTTTTAAGTTGATATTTTGTATGGCCCCCGAATTATGTCATAAATATCCAAATGGCCCTTGGCAGAAAAAAGATTCCCCACCCCTGACTTAAGGGGTCCTAAGGGACACACTTCTGACCAAACCAAGACTCTTGACAGTTTAGCCTTCCATTTTTATTTTGCCTTTTCTAAAACTACTGGGCATACGTTGCTATCACTATTCTGCTGCCACCTAGTTAAAAAATAAGACTTACATATCTAGGATAATATAAATCAAACTTCCAAACCTCATCATTCTACCCAATTACTAACAAAATCCACAACAGTTAGCCTGGAAATAAAAGTTACATTACCAACAATTAACCCATTTATCCATTTGACACTCCACCAGTTCCCCTACAAATACCTTCTAAAACTGGCCTTCACGTGGCAGGTTTCAGGCCAATTTTTCTCTCTAAGATATATTTTTATTGATTTCAGAGAGGAAGGGGGAGAGAGATAGAAACAACAATGATGAGAAAGAATCATTGATCGGCTGCCTCCTGCACACCCCCCAATAGGGACCTAGCTCGCAACCCGGGCATGTGCCCTTGACCGGGAATCAAACCATCAAATCGTGACCTCCTGGTTCATAGGTCGACACTCAACCAGTGAGCCATGCCAGCGGGGACACCTCAATATTTTTAAAAATCAAGTTCCTGCAATGTCCTGTATGACCTGCTCACTCCAAAATCTAGCTACCACCACATTGCCCTTATCTCCATATTATCTCCATCACTGTCCCTTTTGCCCACCCCACTGTATTCAGACGGGCTTCCTTGAGATTCTTCCTGGGCCTTTGAATCTGCTATTTTGTCTACTTTGGAACGCAATTCACCCAACGAACCTGTTCACATCCCTCATATAGTTGTGTTTATCAAAGAGGCAGTCCCCTTCCTAAAGGACTGAAGATTGAAGGGCCTAATTGATTCCTGGCTGCTAACAGCTGCTCCCAGCCCCCTCACACACTATTCCCTTTTGCTGTTTGATTGATCTTCTCAGCACTTTTCACCTCAAGATATCTTATTTATATTGACTTAATTTTTTAAAAATATATTCATTGACTTTTTAAAAATATATATTTCATTGATTTTTTACAGAGAGGAAGGGAGAGGTTGTAGAGAGTTAGAAACATGGATGAGAGAGAAACAGCGATCAGTTGCCTCCTGCACACGCCCTATTGGGAATGTGCCCTCAACCAAGGTATGTGCCCTTGACCAGAATCAAACCTGGGACCCTTCAGTCCGCAGGCCAACGCTCTATCAACTGAGACAAACCGGTCAGGGCTATATTGACTTATTGTGATGAATTTTATGTCTTCTTCTTTTACAATAAAGTCGCCAAGCATTATCTTGGAGGCGGTGTTCATGGCTGTCATCGCCAGTGTGCAACAGGTTATCCAACAACATTTAGCACAAGCAAAAAGTATTTAAAGCAATAGACCAAGAAAAGATTCTCATGTATGGAAAATAATTGTGGAGGCTCCTTTAAATATAGTTTACCCTGAGTTTAGCAGGGATGGGAGGAGGGGGGAACAAACTGTATAAGCCAGATCATACCATATAATGAAGGTCAATGACAAAAGAGAAATGTCCATCTTATATGACTGGCATGACTATGATTAACTGGGATGTGATGTCACCAAACTATCATAAGGAAAAGGAAAGCTTTAAGAAAATGAATCCAGCCCTGGCGGTTGCAGCTCAGTGGTTAGAGTATCAGCCTGTTCACTGAAGGTTCAATTCCCAATCAAAGGTTGCAGATTCCATCCCCATCCCAGGTCGGGGCGCCAGCAGTAGGCAACCAATTGATGTGTCTCTCACTCTCCCTCCCTCCCTCCCTTCCTCCCTCCCTCCCTCTTCCCTCCCTACCTCCCTCCTTCCCTTCCATTCTCTCTAAAAGTCAATGGAAAAAATAAACTTGGGTGAGAATTAAGAAAAAGTAATTAAGTAAATAAATTTAAAAAAACCCAAGCCCCAGTCACAGATGGGGGCGGGTGTTAGGAAAGGAAAACAACCTTATCCAACGGGGCAAGAAGGTGCTGTGGTTAGAAGACAGTGCTAACACCACACATCTCTCCTTGAACGGAGGCAACGGAAGGTGGAATTTCCGAGCAAGAAAATGAAGGAACCGATACGGTTCCTGGGAGAAGAAAGATGGTGAGAATGAGAATTGTAAGAAGAAACCGAAAGGGGGGAAAATCAAGACCTCGATGGAACAAACAGGGATCAAGTCCAAGAAGAGACCTGTCCCTCTAAACACCTACAGAAAAAGCTCCTTTATGGGCGGTCCGTGGAGGCTGTGTACGTGTCCTCACACACCTCACGCTGTGACACCTCTCAACGACTAGACCAGGACTTCCCTGGCTCTCTCTCACTCACCCGAGCCGATCCCACTGTGGAATCCATCTTCTCTTGTCCATGGTTCCCCTCCTTCCAATCTGGACAGCGTGTCTGGCTTGCTGGCTGGATACCCTGTTCATGGGAAGTGACAGAAGAGATGCTGGTAGGCTCTTTGACACGGGCTTTGGTGTGCTAACACCGAAGAATGTTATGCCTTAGGAGTACTTAGCACTTGCAGGAGTATGGATGGAGCTGGAGAACATAATGCTAAGTGAAATAAGCCAGTCAATGAAAGAAAAATACCACATGTCCTCACTCATCTATGGATAATAATAACCATTATAAACTGGTGAACAAAAATAGATACAGAAGCAGAGCAACATCAAACAGACTGTCAAATTACAGCAACAAGGACAGGGACGTTGGGGGTGGGGGGTAACAGATCAGCCAAGGGACTTTTGTGTGTGCATTTAAGCATAACCAATGGACACAAAACACTGGGGGGTAGGGGAGGCTGGGGGAAAGGCAGGGGGAAAATGAGATGTATGTACTAATCTTTGTAAAGCTTTATGTAATTTAAAAAAATGTAAAAAAAAAAAAAAAAGAATGTTATGCCTTAGGAACTACGCAGCCTGCAGGCCAGCAAAGGAAAGGCTTTCCTCTGTGCTAGGGCACATTAAACCCTCTAACCTGGGGCCAGAGAGGGGAATGAGACTCATCTACTACTTCAGAGCATCACAGACACTCCAGACCTTTCAGAAGCCATGAGAGGCCACCCTCTGACACAGGGGCGCTGTCCTCACCCACTGACACCAGGTGGCTGTAGGTCTCCAACATCACGTCCCTGTACAGGTCCTTCTGCTCGGGGCCCAGGAGCTGCCACTCCTCCCAGGTGAAGTCCACGGCCACATCCTCCAGTGTCAGTGGTTCCTGTAATAACAGGTCCTGTTTAATGGAAGTGTTTCTCTTGTTATTGAAAGAGAAGGAATGTGGAGAAAGTTGTTCTGCTCATTTTTACCATATAGGCTACATCTATATTAAGTGTTTTGATTTTTTAAAAATATATTTTTATTGATTTTGGTGAGGAAGGGCGAGAGAGAGGGAGAGACAGAAACATCAATGATGAGACAGAATCATTGATTGGCTGTCTCCTGCACCACCTAACACTGGGGATTGAGCCTGCAACCTGGGCATATGCCCTTGCCCGGAATTGAACCCGGGACCCTTCAGTCCGCAGGCCAGCATTCCATCCACTGAGCCAAACCAGCTGGAGCTGTTTTGGTTTTTTAAAAACGACATTGTTCTAGAAGCAAAATCTATCCATATTCAACATGAATCTCTACTAAACTATTCTGTAATCATGCAGTCAACCATCATTCTCAAATCAAGTATTTATGTAGTAAGTAGCATTAAATCCTCTTGCTAAAACCAGAAATATTTGCATTCAATATATATGTACATACACTGAGTGGCCAGATTATTATGACCGGCCAGATTATTATGACCACCCCATCAGAACAATGAAGTGCATTAGTTATGCAAATAATAACAATAATAAAACCTTGCGAGCATTTGCTTAGGAAGTTTTCAATATTCAGTATTTTTGGAAGTGTCAATGGATAATCTGGCCACTCAGTATACATTTTTAAAGGCACATATATACATTCCTCATCCTATTTTGCCTTGAAGTTAGAGGCTAAATTTATTTCTGCACAAATCGCGCTGTCCCATTAATTCAGTCGTGTTTTCAGGTCCTTCAGAAATCAATCACGGAATGAAGGAAAGAATAGAACAAACCCAAAGTCACCTGGTCCTTAGCCATTTTCTCCTGTTATTGGGAAGTGGCCAGGGAGATGGACGCTGTGTCTTTGGTCTCTTCTTGAGCTGCTCGAAATTTCTGGGTAGAAATCTCAGACTCCGGTCAGTGTTGTCCCCACAAATGAAGGATCCAGGTCCTGAATCCTCCTCCTCAGGTCACCTGGTAGATCTTGTTCCTGAAACCAGGACCTGCGGGCTGAAAAGTAAATTCACTTTGAGTGTACATTTCCTCGGGGACCAGACGCTGTCTCTGCTACTGTCACTCGGCTGACTTCAAGGCCATCTGTGCCTTTATCTGGAGCTCTGGAGGCTATTACCATCTGGAGCAACAAACCATAAGATTCTGAAGGTGTGGGCAGTGATGTGTTCCTTCTGTGAAGTCAACGTGGGGTAGAGGGCAAAGGAGAACCAGCACCATGCGATGCCCCCACAGCAGGCACGTCTCACACATATATTTTTGGACAGAGACATAGAAAAGGCGAGGGTCCAGACACTTATTTCTTTAATATTATATGTGTCCATGTACCTGTTCAGAAATCTCTGTACAACTCATTGCAAACACACTTCAGTGTAAAGACAAATGTACCAAGCCAAGCATTTCAGTAATCATTATGTGATACAAAGGAAAGCAAGTAGGAAAATATTAAAGCATATAGAGCAAGACTATTGTTTGTGGATATATACACACTTTGTAACAGTATAAAACACGCATTATATAACACAAGTTCAAGATTGTGGTTATCTCTGGGGAGGAAAAAAGGGGAGGGATTAAAGAATATCACTTAAATTGCATTTGCATCAGTTTCTCTCTTTAAAAAGTACCAATGGCAATGTGTGTGTTTGTGTGTGCACGCGCGCACGAGAGAGAGAGAGAGAGAGAGAGAGAGAGAGAGAGAGAGAGAGAGAGAGAGAGAGGACTTTATGATGGGAAATCTCTTTGAATGGAAATGGCAGAGGAGGTAGCTCCAAGAACCCATCCGGCAACAGCAACATCAAAACATCAAGTGAGCCCTAACCGGTCTGGCTCAGTGGATAGAGCGTCGGCCTGTAGACTGAAGGGTCCCAGGTTTGATTCCTGTCCAGGGCATGTACCTTGGTTTCGGGAACATCCCCAGTAGGGGGTGCAGGAGGCAGCTGATCGATGTTTCTCTCTCATCGATGTTTCTAACTCTCTATCCTCTCCCTTCCTTTCTATAAAAAAATCAATAAAATATATTAAAACAAAACAAAACAAAAAACATCAAGTGAGAAAAATCCAATACATCTTACATATGTCCAGTGAATCAATATACATACTTCCTCTAAACAAGAGCAAGGCAAGGATGAGCATTATAACCACTATTATCTATTGCCATTCTGGAAATGAAACCCTACTAACTGGATAAAGAACCAAGTAAGAATAATCCATAATAGAGAAGAGGAAGCAAATGGTAAGACGTTCCCCAACATGATTAATCAAGAGTCAGAGTTTCAGAGATTTGAGTAAACATATATCAAAAGTAAGTTTTAGCCCAATCAGCATGGCTCAGTGGTTGAACTTCAACCTATAAACTAGGAGGTCACGGTTTGATTCCCAGTTGAGGTACATACCCAGGTGGGTTCAATCCCCAGTGTGGGGTGTGCAGGAAGCAGCTGATCAATGATTCTCTCACATTATTGATGTTTTTCTCTCTCTCTCTCCCTTCCTCTCTGAAATCAATAAAAATATATTAATTAAAAAATAAAATAAGTTTTAGCCTTGGCTGGGTAGCTCAGTTACTTACAGCATCATCCCAACACCAAGGTTGTGGGTTCTATATCTGGTTAGGCACATATAAGAAGCAACTAATAAACGAATAAGTAAATGGAACAACAAATCGATGTTTCTCTATCAATTAAATTTTTTAAAAATTTTAGTCAGATGACTGATTATAAAATTTATATCTAAAAATTGACAACATTCCAAAACGCACACTTTTTATAGCAGTGTTACATGACTGTGGATATTTTGTGGGAATAGTTTAATGCTCTGTATTGAATACTGTTAATAGAGGTATTCCTAGAATCCAAAAACCACTTCTAGAAATGTTTGCAAAGGAAATAATGGCAAACACATGCAAAGCTGATGGAAAACTATTATTTAGGCTTCTTAGTAGAGGAGTAATTGAATGAGGAAAAGTACACCCTTCTAATGAAATACTGTACAGTTATTTAAAATGCTAACAATCTCTACCGAGTAAAGGGACATGCACCTCAAAGTTATGTACAGCATAAGCACATGAAAACATGCTGAACATCATAAACCTTCAGAGAACTGCAAATCAAAGTCACCACTGAGATACCACTCCACAGCCCCTAGAACGGCTGTAACAAAACCAGGAAAACAGCAGGTGCTGGTGAGGATGTGGGCGAACCGGAACCCTCAGGCACGTCTGGTGGGCATGTAAAACGGCCACAGGCGCTTTGGAAATGTCTGGCCGTCCTAAGCGATTAAACATATTCAGCGCTCACCTCGCTGAACTCTTTTTATTTTTCTTAATTTCAGAGAGGAAGGGAGGGGAGAGAGAGATAAGAAACATCAATGATGAGAGAGAATAACCGATCAGCTGCTTCTTGCATGCCCCACACTGGAGATCAAACCTGCAACCGGGGCATGTGCCCCAACCAGGAATCAAACCGTGACCTCCTGGTTCACAGGTTGATGCTCAACCACTGAGCCAAGCCACAGGGCCACCTCACTTTTAAAAAATATATATATATATACTTTATTGATTTTTTACAGAGAGGAAGGGAGAGGGATAGAAAGTCAGAAACATCGCTGAGAGAGAAGCATCGATCAGCTGCCTCCTGTACACTCCCCACTGGGGATGTGCCCACAACCAAAGTACATGCCCTTGACCGGAATCGAACCTGGGACCCTTCAGTCTGCAGCCCGACGCTCTATCCACTGAGCCAAACCGGTTAGGGCCTCACTGAACTCTTATGAGCTACTCTGCTCCCCATGATTTTACTATGAAAAATTTCAAATACATAGCAAAATTTAAAGAATTTTACATATGAATACCTGTATGCCTATCACATTGATTTTATCATGCTCTGTTTCCTTTATTATATATCTATCTATACGTTACTCCTCTACTGATCAGTAATCTATCTTTAGTCTTTCAGATGGAAGAAACATTTCTGTGCTCATTTACCATATGATCCAGAAATTTCACTTCAGATTATATCAGAGAAGTAAAAACATGTCCACACAGCCCTAGCCAGTTTGGTTCAGTGAATAGAGTGTCAGCCTGTGGGCCGAAGAATGCCGGGTTCAATTCCGGTCAAGGGCACAGGCCCGGGTTGTGGGCTTGATCACCTGTAGGGGTCATGCAGGAGGCAGCTGATCAATGATTCACTCTCATCACTGATGTTTCTATCTCTCCCTCCTTCTTGCTTCCTCTCTGCAATAAAAAATATATTAAACAAACATGCCCACACAAAAGCTTGTACGCAGATGTTATAGCAGCATTATTTGCAATAGCCCAAATGTCCACCAGCTGATGAAGGGATAACAGAATGTGCTGTATCCACACAATGGCACAGTATTGGGGTATAAAAAGGAATCCATGCTACCACATAGATAAACCTCCAAAACATGATGCCGAGTGAAAGAAGCTAGTCACAAAAGACCACATTATATGACTGCATTTATATGGAATGTCCAAAACAGGCAAATCTATAGAGACCACAAAGAAAGTGGCTGCTTACAAATGGGGGGAATGAGAGGATAGAGGAGGTAACTAGAAGGCACATGGTTTCTTTTTGAGGTGGTGAAACGTTCTGAAATTGACTGCTGACTATGACTATACTAAAAACCACTGAACTGTACACTTTAAATCGGTAAGTTGTGTGGTATATGACTAATAAAGCTATTATTTTTAGAAAGCTCTGAGCAGCCCTAACCAGTTTGGCTCAGTGGATAGAGCATCGGCCTGTGGACTGAAAGGTCCCAGGTTCGATTCTGGTCAAGGGCATGGACCTTGGTTGTGGGCACATCCCTAGTAGGAGGTGTGCGGGAGGCAGCTGATCAATCTTTGTCTCTCATCAATGTTTCTAACTCTCTATCCCTCTCCCTTCCTCTCTGTAAAAAAAAGAAAAGAAATAAAAATCAATAAAATGTATTAAAAAGAAAAAGGAATCCCACCAAACATCCAATTTTAAAACACACACACACAAAAAAACAAAAGCTCTGAGTAGAACTCTCATCATATGCTTACTGGAAGATTTAGGGGGAAATGTATAAACGTTTGCAACATACTTTGAAATACATTTTTTTAATGTAAAAAGATGGGTTAATGACAAGCAGAATTGTGCTATATGGATAGATATGCAGTAAAGGAAACACAATAAAATCATGATAAAACCTAAGCATATAGGTATTCAAATGTACAATTCTTTTTTAAAATTTTACTTTATTGATTTCAGAGAGCGAAACATCAATGATGAGAGAGTCACTGATCAGCTGCATCCTGGTTCATAGGTCGATGCTCAACCACTGAGCCACACCGGTACGATTCAAATGTACAATTTTTAAACTTTGCTATATATTTGAAAATTTTCATAAAATCATGGGGAACAGGAATGCTCATAATAGTAAGGGTTCAGTGAGGTGAGCAGAAACAAAATAAACAATTTTAATATAATTGCTCTTCTATGTAACAGTAAATTTAAAGGAAAGACCAAAAAAGGTCAAAAGTTAAAAAGACACCATTCACAATGGCCAAAAATGTAAAAGTCAAGGTGGAGATGAGGGACAGGGAGCCACATCCTTCGTAAATGCAGAATCCTAACCTGTTCTTAAAAGTGACAAGTGAATGTTTAAGTATTTAAGCTCCATCTAAATCAGGCGTCCTCAAACTGTGGCCCGCCGAGGACATTTATCCGGCCCGCCGGGTGTTTTTGCCGCCTTGTTTTTTTACTTCAAAATACGATATGTGCAGTGTGCATAGGAATTTGTTCATAGTTGTGTTTTTTTTTAAACTATAGTCCGGCCCTCCAACGGTCTGAGGGACAGTGAACTGGCCCCCTGTTTAAAAAGTTTGAGGACTCCTGAAAATGAATGTACACATTGCGTGATTCCAGTCATAATGGCAAGGATATGCCCCTTGTTATATTGTTAACAGACATTTACTATATATATATATATATATATATATATATATATATATATATACACATATATATATAAAAATTTATGTTTGTTATATGGATGGTTATGACATGAAATTAAGTTGATGAGGCAAATTATCAGTGATTTATTGGAATTGTGCAAATCAAGCACAGAAAAATAAAGATTCAAAGAAACACCTATGAATATTTTAACAAAGGTGACCATTGGGGAACTGGGTGCTATTTTACTTGTGCTATAATGATGCTAAAAGGAAATACTTACCAGTGTGTGTGTGCGCATGTGTGTGAGAGACGCACAAATTTGCAGGAAGGGCAAAATCCTCACTTCAGTGGCAGCTGACCTTTTCAGATGCGCTTTGAATCGTCCATGTCCTACAAGCTTTCAGGTCAAGATGAAGGGGGGGGTGTGGGAAACCAAAAAAGGTATGTTTGCAACTCACCCCACCCACCCACCACCAGCTCCAGCTCTCACAACACGCCCCCCCCCCAACGGCTGGAACACCTGGACCTTCCCAAACACTGGTCCCTGTCCACCAGCATCACCGCGAGACCAGGCCCCGGGTTGCTGACCGTGACCCTGGCTCCTGTCATTGAGCCGCCTCTTCAACCCCCAACGCGAACAGATGCTGCCTTCACTGTCCCGCAGTCCTCAGTCACTCAGACACCAAGCCCCACGGGCAGCCCGGGCACCTCGGCCTACTGCCCACGGCACCCCTCAGGGCGGACCCCACAGCATCCCTCGGGGCTGACCCCGCAGACACCCCTCAGGGCTGACCCCGCAGGCACCCCTCAGGGCTGACCCCACAGCACCCCTCGGGGTTGACCCCGCAGGCACCCATTACGGCTGACCCCACAGCACTGACCCCATAGCACCCCTTGGGGCTGACCCCGCAGGCACCCATTACGGCTGACCCCATAGCACTGACCCCACAGGCACCCCGACGCCCGCTGGCTGCCTCTCCCCCCCGCGGACCCCATGGCTCTCCCACCCGAACGCTCAGGGACACGGCGATCCTTCCCTCCTGTACCTCCGCGAGCTCCACACGGACAGGCTTTTCTCGTGACCCCGCCGCGACCTCCCGCGGGCTGCACTTCCGGGAATCCCCCTCGGTGTGCGTCCTCGCACAGCCTAGGCGCCGGGTTCCGAACGGAGCCGGAGGCGTTTGTGCGGCGCACACGCACACCTGGACTTCCGGTTTCCCAGGCCAAAATGTCTGCGCCCGTGTCCGCACCGCATCCAGGCAGCGGCCATCTTTCCACAATTGACGTACAAAAGGCGGAATGGCCGTTTGGACCCGGGTCGCTAGGGAAGGGGCCCTGAACGGTGAAAAACCCCTGGACGACCTCATCGCTCGGCGCTTCGAGACCTTGTGAGTAAACCGCATCCACGTCGGAAGCTCCAACTGGCACCGGACAAACGTGCCAGTTTGTCCACCTCAGCAAGCTGTCCACTCTGCACGGAGCACGATTCCGAAAGGACGCCCTGGGCGCAGCCATCTGGGGAGGCAGGTGTCCGTCCAAAAGGAAAGGGCTTTGCTGCAGAGTTAGAAGAGCCCAGGTACAGGCCGAGAGGCAAATGCCCCGAAAATGCTTTTGGCGGGAAGATTTGGGGGGACAGAAAAGGGTCTTCAGAATCACCCACTAGAGATAGCTATCTAAACTAATAAAAGCGAAATATTAAAATTAACCGTTTCTCTGAGACAGGGTAAGCCACGCCCACCAGCCAATCAGAGCGGCTGTATGCAAATTAGCCCAGCCAACATGGCGGCCGCCACTCCCGGACCTGAGTAAACAGCCCTTTCCATTGCGGCAGGAGGGAAAGTGAAGCTGCGCCCCTCAGCTCAGCTCCGA
>PVJC01031260.1:0-20690 GCA_004026665.1 Murina feae | reverse complement strand
AGTTAGGGGTGACCAGGCCGGCAGGCATAGGTGGTTAGGAGTGATCAGGTTGGCAGGCAGAGGCCATTAGAGGCAATCAGGCAGGCAGTCAAGTGAGTGGTTAGGAGCCAGCAGTCCCAGATTGTGAGAGTGATGTCTGATTGCAAGTTTAGGTCTGATCCCAGCAGTCAGACATCCCTTGAGGAGTCATGGATTGGAGAGGTATAAGCTGGGCTGAGGGGCCCTCCCCATACCCCTGTGCATGAATTTCATGCATCAGAATTCTAGTAGAAGCTATAAAAAATAATCAGTCAGAAAGGAAGAATATAATATCTGAAATGAATTAACAGCAGGTTATATAAGGCAGAGGAATGAATCAGTAATTGAGAGAACAAGATAACAATAAGCATGCAAGTAGAGCATTGAAAAGAAGATAGATTTTTTTTTTTTAATGAGGAAAGTACAAGAAAAGATCCCACGGACAAAAGAGCCATTTGAAGAATAATGGCTGAAAACTTTCCTAATCTGGTGAAGGAAAAAGTCACAAAACTTTTTAAAGCACAGAAAGTACTAATCAAAATGAACTCTATGCGGCCCAGACTAAGACCCATCATAATAAAAAAGGCAAAGGTTAAAGATAGATAGGGAATTGTAAAGGCAGCAAAAGAAAGACAGTTACCTACAAGGGAGCTCACATATGGCTGTCATCTGATCTTTTAACCAGAACACTTCAGAACAGAAGGGATTGGCATGTTATGTTCAAAGTGATGAAAAGCAAGGACCTACAATCAATACTACTTTATCCAGCAAGGCTATCACTTAAAATCGAGGTGAAATAAAAAGATTTCCAGACCAAAAAAAACAGAAAAAACAACAAAAAACAAACCAAGCTAAAGGAGTTCATTGCCATCAAACCAATAAGAGAGAGAGAAAAAAGAAACAGAGAGAAAGGAACATTGGTATAGAAAGTAAAATAGCAATAAATACATTACTATCAATAATAACCTTAAATGTAAATGGATTAAATGTTCCAATTAAAAAACATAGGAGAGTTGAATGGATAAGAAAACATGACCCATATAATATGATATCTATAAGAAACCCACATCAGAAATAAAAGATACACAGAAAGTAAAGGGATGGGGGAAAAAACACTATTCTAAGCAAATGGAAACAAAAAATACCTGAGGTAGCAATCCTTATATCAGACAAAATAAATTTCAAATCAAAGGCCATAAAAGAGACAAAGAAAGCTCTGGCAGAGTGTGGCTCAGTAGCTAGAGCATCAGCCCACAAACTCTGTATATAAAAAAGGTCTTGATGGATTTTAAGGGAGAGAAAGGAGGCAATACAGTCATAAAGGGGAATTGTAACACTCCACTGACATCGATGGATAGATCTTAAAAAAAAAATCAACCAGGCTTCAATGACCTTAAATGGCATAGAATTGGATGGATTTAATATTTACATTACATTTTATCCCACAGCAACAGAATATACATTCTTCTCAATTACACATGGAATATTCTCTAAGGTAGATCACATATGAGTACACAAAATAGGACTAAATAAATTCAAGAAGATTAAAATCACATCAAGCATCATCTCTGAACACAATGGTATGAAACTAGAAATCATCTACAGTAAAAAAAAATCCTGAAAATCATTCAATCACATGGAGGCTAAATAGCATATTAAATAATAACAGGGTTAACAATGATACCAAGAAAGAAATCAAAATTTACCTGGGAACAAATGGAAATGAGCACACAACAACCCAAAATCTATGGAGCAACTTAATGCTAAACCTGAAAGAACTAGGAAAAGAACGAAGTTCACAGTAACTAGAAGGAAAGAAATAATAAAAATCAGAGAAGAAATAGATAACATAGAGACTAAAAAAATCAATACAAAGGATCAATGAAACCAAGAGCTAGTTCTTTGAAAAGATAAATAAGATTGATGAGCCTTCAATCAAACTTATCAATAAAAGAAGACAGAGGCCCCAAATAAATGAAATCAGAAATGAAAGAAGAGAATTAACAAATGACACCACAGAAATACATAAGATTGTAAGAAAACACTACCACATGCCAACAAATTTGACAACCCGGGCAAAACAGATAAATTCCTAGAAACATACATTTTTTCAAAACTGAATCAGGAAGAATCAGAACACCTGAATAGACTGATAACAACTAATGAAATTGAAGCAGTAATAACAACAAAAATCTCCCAGCAAAAAAAAGTCCTGAACAAGATGGCTTCACAGGTGAATTTTCCTAACTCTTATCCTTCTCAAATTATTCCAAAAAATTCAAGAGAAGGAAAGACTTTGAAGCTCTTTTATGAGGCACACATTATTATAATTCCAAAATCAGATAAAGACACTACATAGAGAGAAAATTATAGGCCAATATCCCCAATGAACATTGATGCTAAAATCTTCAACAAAATATTAGCTAATGGGATCCAGTAATATATTTAAAAAGATCAGCCCTAACTGGTTTTACTCAGTGGATAGAGAGTCATCCTGAGACTGAAGGGTCCCTGGTTCAATTCCAGTAAAGGGCACATGCTTGATTTATGGGCTTGGTCCCCAGTAAGGGGCATGCAGGAGGCAGCCGATCAATGATTATCTTTCATCATTGATGCTTCTATCCCTCTTTCCCTCTCCCTTCCTCTCTGAACTCATTCATATATATATAGTCTCTAATAAAAGAGTAATATGGAAATTAATCATCTCTCCGAGATGCCTAAGCCACACCCACCAACCAAGCCACACCCACCAGCCAATCAGAGTGGTTGTATGCAAATTAACCCAGCCAAGATGGAGGCTGACAGCCACGGAGTGGGCAGCAGGTGCAGTGCAGTGGCAGTGGCGGGTGTGGCATGGGCAGCAGTGGGTGGCAGCAGGTGGCAGCAGGCGGCAGCACAGCGGCGGATGGCAGCCAGCTGGGCTCAAGCTGAGGAGGAGGCGGAGCCAGCGATTGGGACCCGGGAGGCTGAGACCAGCAGGGCTGCTGGGCTCAGGCTGAGGAGGAGGCAGAGCCAGTGATCGGGACCCTGGAGGTGGCACCCAGCTGCCTCACTGAGCCCCTCACCCAGGCTGGACAGGCACCCCAGTAGGGACCTGAACCCTGAACAGGCTGTGGGCAGCCTGAAAATGGCCCTCAGCCCCTCACCCAGGCTGGCCCCATGGGGTGAGGGTCCCCACTGGGGGGCTTGGCCAGCCTGTAAACAGCCATCAGCCCCTCACCACCCAGGCTGGCCAGTCATGCCAGCAGGTGGACATCCTTTGAGGGGTCCCAGACTGCGAGAGAGCACAGGCTGGGCTGAGGGACCTCTCCGAGTGCACAAGTTTTTTTGCATCGTGCCCCTAGTGTGTGTGTGTGTGTGTGTGTGTGTGTGTGTGTGTATATATATATATATATATATATATATATATATATATATATATATAATCATGATCAATTAGGATTTATTTATTCCAGGGATGCAAAATTGGGACAATGTCTGCAAATCAATAAATGTGATACATCTCATAAACAAAATAAAAGATTAAAAGCACATGACCATATCAATATATGCATAAAAAACATACGATAAAATCCAGCACTCATTTATAATAAAACTCTCAGCAAAATGTGAATAGAGAGATCATACCTTAACATAATAAAGGCCATATGTGAAACCCCCACAGTCAACATAATACTGAATGGGCAAAAATTAATAGTTTTTCGAGACCAGGGACAAGACAGGGATATCTGCTTTTGCTACTCTTGATCAACATAATGCTGAAAGTTCTGGCCAAGAAGAAGAAATAAAAGGCATCAACAAAGTGGAAAAGATGGAAGTAAAACTGTCATTATGTGCAGATGACATGATATTCTTATGGCCAAGAAGAAGAAATAAAAGGCATCAACAAAGTGGAAAAGATGGAAGTAAAACTGTCATTATGTGCAAATGACATAGAAAAGCCTAAAGACTCTACCAAAAAAAATTTACTAGATCTACTAAATGAATTTGGCAATTAAGCAGGATAGAAACTTAGTATTCAGAAATTAGTGGCATTTTTATAAACCAATAATGAACTATCAGAAAGAGAAATTAAGAAAATAATCTCATTTACTCTTGCAACAAGAAAATATGGTACCCAGGAATAAATTTAACCAAGAGGATAAAAGATCTGTACTCAGGAAAGTATAGAATAGTGAAGAAAGAAACTGAGGAACATACTAGTACAAATAAGTGGAAGCATATACCATGCTCATGGATTAGAAGAATAAACATCTTTAAAATATCTATATACCCAAAGCAATCTATAGATTCAATTCAGTTCCAATTAAAATACCAATGGCATATCTCACAGATCTAGAACAAATATTGCAAAAAATTATATAAAACCACAAAAATATGAATTGCCTCAAACATCTTGAGAAAGAAGAAAAAAGTATAAGGTATCACAATGCCTGACAGTGTAAAACTATACTACAAGGCCATTGTAATCAAAACAGCCTATTACTGGCATAAGAACAGGCATATACATCAGTGGAACAGAACAGAGACCCCAGAAATAAACCCACACCTTTAAAATCTACACCTATAAAAGAGTAACATGCAAATTGGTGTCACTCGACTACACCCACCAGCCAATCATAGCGATATGCAAATTAACCCAATAAAGATAGAGGTTAATTTGCATACACAGGCGTGGGAGCGAAGACTGAAAACAACATAGAAGGAAGCCAAGTGCTGCAGAAGGGAGCGAAGTGGCAGAGACGGGAGACAGGAGGGAGCTAGGCAGCAGAGAAAGGAGGGAAGTCCACCTTGGGCTTTGCTCCCTCCTCTGCTTCGCTCTGGCTCAGGAAGCCCTATTTTTGCAGGAATCTTCCTGCAACAGGTCTCTAGTAAATTAGTATTTGACAAAGGAGGCAAGAGCATACAATGTTGTCAAGATAGCCACTTCAATAAATGGTGTTGGGAAAATTGGACAGATACATGAAAAAAAAATAAAACTAGACCACCAACTTAGACAATACACAAGAATAAACTCAAAATGGATAAAAGACTAAAATGTAAGTTATGAAACCATAAAAATCCTAGAAGAAAACATAGGCAGCAAAATCTCAGACATCTCTCATAGCAACATGTTTACAGATACATCTAAGAAGAAAATAAATGGAACTACATCAAAATAAAAAGCTTCTGCACAGCAAAAGAAACCATCACCAAAATGAAGAGAGCCCATTGTATGGGAGACCATATTTGGCAATGATACATGTGATAAAGGGTTAATATCCAAAATATATAAGGAACTCATACACCTTAACAAAAGAAAGACAAGCAATCCAATTAAAAAATGGGCAAAAGACCTCAATAGATACTTCTCCAAAGTGGACATAAAGATGGCTAAGAGACATATGAAAAAATGTTGAAATTCCCTGATCATCAGATAGATGCAAATTAAAATGAAAATTAGGTATCACCTCACACCTGTCAGAATGGCTACCATCAACAAATCAACAAATGACAAGTGCTAATGAAGATGTGCAGAAAAGGAAACCTTAGTACACTACTGGTGGGAATGCAGACTGGTGCAGCCACTATGGAAAACATTATGGAATTACCTTAAAAAATTAAATATGGGATGGCCATTTGACCCAGTGATCACACTTGTATGAATATATTCTAAGAAACCAAAAGCACCAATCATAAAGAATGTATGCGCCCCTATGTTCATAGCAGCACAATTTACAATAGCTAACACTGGAAACAGCCCAGTGCCCATCAGTAGATGAGTGGATAAAAAGCTATGGGACATTTACACCATAGAATACTAAGCAGCAGTAAAAGAAGACTCTTACCCTTTCAGACAACATGGAGGGACCTGGAGAGTATTATGTTAGGTGAAATAATCCAGTCTGAGAAAGACAATTATCGTCATGATTTCACTCATATGTGGAATCCAATGAACAAATTAAAATGATGAATAAAAATAGACCCAGAGACAAAGAAGCATAGAACAGATTTTTGACCTAGCAATCCCACTTCTGGGAACATATTCAAAGAAACTTGAAACACTTATTTGAAAGAATATATGCATCCCTATGTTCATTGCTATGCTCTTTGCAATAGACAGATCTGGAAACAGCCTAAGTGCCCATCAGTAGATGAGTGGATAAAAAAGCTGTGGTACATTTACACAGTTGAATACTACTTGGCTATAAAAGGAAATTTTACCTTTTGCAACAGCATGAATGGACCTGGATGTTATTATTCTGCATGAAATAAACTAGTCAGAGAAAACAAATACTGTGTGATTTCACTTACATGTGGAATCTAATGAACAAAATAAACTGATGAACAAAATAAAAACAGAAGCATAGATACATGGAACAGACTGACAGATGTCAGAGGGAGGGGTGAAAGAAGGTGAAGGGACCAAGAAAAATTACACTATATATATATATATATATATATATATATATATATATATATATATATATATATATATAGCAGTTTGGTGACAGCCAGAGGAAAAAGGTGGTTTGAGGGTTGGTGAAGGTGGGCAAAGGGGAAAAAATTATGGGGGACTTTGCTTGGTGCAAATGGTGCATGATGTGGTGTACTGTACCGATGTTTTTTTGAGTTATGCAATTGAAACCTAAATGGTTTTGTGAACCAATGTTATCCCAATGAATTCAATAATTTTAAAAAGGGTTTTGCTGTTAGATACATACACACAATTTTTCTTCTTCTGAAGTCTGCTTTATCTAAAATTAATATAACTATTCCCACAGTTTTTTTGATTAGTGTTAGCATGTTTTATATTTATCCATTTCTTTGCTTTTAATTTCTGTTTATCTTCATATTTAAAAGAGTTTCTTATATGTATAACCTATGATAAAAAATAAAATAACTAGTTCAGGAAGAAAAATGGTGGCTGAATAGGCAGCAGTGTCGTGCACCTCCTCCTAGAGCCAGGCCAAAAAAGCAACTAAATCAGAGAACATCTACCCTGAATTAACAAATTAGACATAGCTGAGGAGACAATTTTCAATAACTAAAGGCAGAGGATGCCTAGAGAATGCTGCTTGCCAGCCATAACCCACCTGGAACCACTAACTTGTTGGCAGTGAGTGGCGCAATATCTCACAGCAGACTCCCAGACATCTGCAGGGAGCGTGTACTGTCAGAGTGAACTCCTGCACCAGGCCTCCTCACCAGCTCACTGGGACCCAGCGTTGTAGGATCCAGCTCCAAGATTCTGCAGTGAATGCAAGCTACGGGAATCCCATGCCCTACCCCCACTCCAGACCCAAGAACTGTGCTGTTAGCCTGACCCGGAGCCACCCAGGTCCTGCTCCATCCTGAATCTCAGGACCTGCTGCCAGGGTGACCTAGAGCAACCCAGAGCATGGCCCACTCTGGGAGAGTGCAGACTGTGCAACCCAGAGCAACTGGTGCCCGCTCAACCCCAGCCTCCTGGAGAGAGCTCTGTTGGGGTGACCTGGAGCAACCCATGCCTGCTTCAACCTGGCCTGGGAGTGCACGCTCACTCAGGGCCACAGGGGAGTTCTAACTGTGCGACATAGAGCAACCCACACAAGCTCCACCTCAGCCCCTGGGACAGTCCTGCCAGGGCCATCCAGAGCAACCCAACATGCAACTTACTGTGGGTGAAAGGAGAGCTCAGAGTGAGTGACCCAGGGTAACCCGCCCCTGCTCCACACTAAAGAGGGTTTGACTGGAGCAACTCAGTGCACATCTCACTCAATGAGAAAGCAAGGATTGTGTCACCCAGAGTAACCTGCACCCACTTCTCATCACTTGAGACAGCCCTGCAGGGGAGACCCAGAGCAAGCCACTGTACCCAGGGAGGGGCCACAGGACTGTGCTGCAAGTGCACTGCCAGAAGGACCTAGGGTGCCACCCTGCCATGAGTGCCGGGGCCACACAGCAAATTGCATGCTAGAAGGCTCTGGGTCCTCATAAGGAGTAGCACACCAGAGGAACTATGCACAAGCTCTCACCACCCTGAGAATCTGAAGCAGACAATTGAGGGACCAGATCCGTGGAAGAAGAGGATACAACTCAGAGCAAAGACAATAAAGGCATCACTCAAGGCAGACAAATGCCTCTAGACTATCGAATTCCAGACCATTGCCCTGATAGGGTCTTCAACCCCTCAAACCCCAAGCAGGGTGCCCAAGGCCAGAAAGAGACAGAAAATGGGGAGACAAAGAAACAATCCCCCAAAGAAAGAAAAGGATAAATCACCAGAAGTGTTACTAAATGATATGAAGCCATGCAATCTGTCAGAAAAAGGAATCAGAGTAAGGGTTATACAGTTCATAAACCGGATGGATTAGAAAATCAACAACTTATGTAATAATCAAGGAAAATAAAAAATAATATAGCTACAATAAAAAACGCAAGGGAAGATTTCAACAGTAGACTAGAAGAAGCAGAGGACCAAATTAGTGAGTTAGAAAATAAGTCAGAAAAAACACCCAATCTGAAGAGCAATTGGAGAAAATAATTGGAGATCCTAAGGGAGATTTAGCACAACATGAAATGAAGTAACATACATATAATAGGAATGCCAGAAGGACAATGAGAGGAGCCAGGTTTAGAAAAACTATTTGAAGAAATAATGACAGAAAACTTCTCTGATTTGGGAAGAAAAAGTCACACAAGCAGAGTTCCAAATAAGATGAACCCCAAAAGATCACCAAGACACATCGTAATTATCATGGCAAATATTAATGACAAAGTGAGAATCTTAAAGGCTGCAAGAGACAGAGAGTTACCTACAATGTTATCTCCTATTAGATTCATCAAATGATTTCTCAACAAAAATACATCATTCCAGAATGAAATGGAATGAAGTATACAAAGTGATGCAAAACAAGGGACTGAATCCAAAAATACTCTATCCAGCAAGCTATCATTGAAAATTGAAGGGGAAATCAGGAGTTTCGCAGACAAAAAAAGGCTAAAGAAATTTATCACTACCAAGGCAGCAATGCAAAAAATGCTAAAGGGACTACTATAAAAAGAAATAGAAAGGGAAGAAGGAACACAGGCATAAAAAATAAAAATGGCTACAAATAAGTACCTATCAATAATGACTTTAAACATAAATGGACTAAATGTTCTAATCAAAAGATAGAGTGCCTGAATGGATAAGAAAACAAGACCCATATATATGCTTTCTTTAAAAAAGAACAAACCCACCTCAGAAGAAGGGATTCACACAGAACGAAAGTGGAAGGATAGAAAAATATTATTTAGGAAAATAGAAATGAAAAAAATCAGGGACAGCAATACTTATATTTGACAAAATAGACCTCAAGGTGAAGGCCATAAGAAGAGATAAGAAAGGCTACTTCATAATACTAATGGGATTGATACAACAAGAGGATCTAACTCAGGTAAACATATATGCACCCAATGCAAGAGCATCCAAGTCCATAAAAAAAAATACTTCTGGAAGATTAAGGGAGAGATCGACAGCAATGGGATTTTAATACCCCATTGACATCACTGGATAAATCCTTCAGACCAAAAAAAATTAGCAAAGAAACATCAATCCTAAATGACTCACTAAATCAGATGGACTTAATCGACATCTTCAGAACATTTCACCTCAAAGCTACAGAATATATATTCTTTTCAAGTGCACGTGGAACATTTTCAAAGATAGACCACATGTTGGGACACAGGCAAAGTCTCTTAAAATTCAATAAGAATGAAATCGTATCAAGATCACAATGGCATAAAATTAGAAACTAGTAGCTTGGTGCATGAAATTCATGCACATTGAAAGGGAATTAATTAGAGGAACGTAATTTGGACTCACTATCTAATGTCAATAATATGTGAGCGTGGGGCAGTCCACGTTTCTGAAATTCAATGATATGAATTTTAGCTATTAGTTTGCCAAACAAATGGAATTTACAGATATTATTTAAAAGAGCATTCAGCTTCATATTAAAAACTCTGGCTACCACGTCAGGTCTGTTTTCAACTTTTTGCCAGGTTGTATATTGTTTAGAATATCTGCCCATTTGGGGTTGCATGTCGTGGTTACAAATAAATTGTACTTCATTATAATTGCCATAGCATCCTGATATCGCTGCTGCATATTTCTGAGACTACCATCAGAAGATGATGGAAGTATTATCATTTTATCAATCGGCACATTATCATTTTGAGATAATCCGTCAGACCACTATATTTTTCAACTCTCAACTTAGATTGGTTTGCTTTGATGAAATTTATCCTATTGGCCTACATGTTTGAATACGAATTCACGATAAACTGTTGAGTTAATTTTCCTGCATTTAAAATAGGATTGAATGTGTCCTGTACAGAGAGATGAAATCCATAATACTGCATTTGTGTGACTTGTGTCCTTACATTTTGTCTAGTATTATTGTCGATTACACTATTGTCCTCTGAGTTTTAATGCAATATCTGTTCCCCAGCCTTTTTCACCATGTGGGAAAAGAATAGGATATGTCATTGCATCTAATGTAGGAAACAGGATATTGCTTTGTTTCATTTTAGTGGCATTTTGATTATTGGGATTTGGTTTACAATGAATGAGCAAGTCCCTTTCTAAAGGAGGTTCTCCATATTCATTTCTGAATATGACAGCAACCTTGATGACATGAGGAGAATTATATCTACCCAGGTCACTGTTACGATCGTATTTAATCACCATTGTTACTTCTGTGGGAGCAATACCTTTTCCTGCTGCTTCAGATTGGGCTTCCTTTTCCACCTCATGTAACATGTACGATTTTATTAATTCATTTATTTCATGCATGAGGTTGTTGATGTTGCTCATGAGTATTTCTGAGAAGCCCTGATTTCTGATATTGCTAGTCTTTTACTTGTATAAACTAATATAGCTTCAGCTGTATTCAAAATAAAGAGTTGAGCAAATTTCTGAGAAACACCATCTGAAGAATGTAAAGTTCCAGTACAGTGATAAACTTTTCTGTGTATTCTAAAACAGTATGGCCCATATTCTGATGGTGATGCAATATTTGCACCCATAGAAGCAAAAGCAAAAGAACTATTTATGGAATGAATATTTTCCATGAAATTTTTACTGTCAGAATCTTCGTCATTAATCTTTTTAAATATGCTGGGTAATCTGGAAAATGTATATCATTTGGACAGACTTTCCCTTTGCTACAACATCAAGTAAATTTTCCATTGGATATTTTTTCATCCGAGAAATTTAGTGATAGGAAAATTCACATCGAACAGTCATTCCACAACTATGTTCGAGAATTGCATCCTCATGTACTCCATTTTTGCTGAGGAGGTAGTTCCTACCGGTATTGGTAGTACTTGTTGATGACTGTTCTCTAGACATATTCTGCCATCGCCACAACCTTTTTTCAACTTCAAAGGCATGTTGGTCTTTAGACATTTTCTGCCTTATAACGCTGATGTTTTTTCGGCATCAGAGCTATGTTTTTCCAGTAGCTGGTGTTCAGATACATCCTGTTGCAGGTGCCACCTTCTTTCAAGATCAAACGCACACTGCTCTGCAAATAATTTCTGTCGATAACACCAGCATCTTTTGGCTGCAGAGCTACATTGTATCAACAGTTATTCTTTAGACATAGTCTCACCTCTCAACTGTCATGGTCTGAGATGCAGGTGAATGAGAGTCCTGGCTATCAGGCCACTGAGAGCTGTCTGACCAATGGCTAATTCTGGCTGATTCTGTGGAGGTGGGACTTCTTTTTCCCTACTGTCAGTTTCCACAGCTGTGATGAGGAAGCTGGGGTAACAGAGGGAGCTGTGCCCTCCAAGCCACCACTCTCTTGCTCTGCTCTATGTCCACTGGTCTCCTGCTCTGCCAAGTCCTCCAAACCTCTTGCCCTCTGCTGGCAAAGTCCTGGGAGCACATGGGCATGGCTAGGCACAGGTGTCTCACCTCCCTGACCTGTGAAAGTTCCTGGAGCTCGCAGTCGTGGCTACAGCCTCGCCTCCCAGGGCTGGCGAAGGTTCTGAGAGCCCGTGGGCATGGCTTGGCACAGCAGGCCTCACCTCCAGAGTTGGCAATGGTCCCAGGAGTCCATGGCCAAAGCTGCCATAGCCTCCTGGGGCACTTGAAATCTGGGTATGCAAATTAACTGCCATCTTTGTTGGGTTAATTTGCATAGTCACTTGGATTGGCTTGTGGGCATGGATTGTAGGTGTGACTTGTGGCCATGGCTTGAGCATAGTGGAGGGATGGTTAATTTGCATGTTTCTCTTTTACTAAATAGGATAAACTACAATACAAACAATAAAAAATTCCAACACTTGGAGGCTATAGAGCATGTTATTAAATAATGATTGGGTTACCAAAGAAATAAAAGGAGAAATAAAACATCCTGGAAACAAACAGCAATGAAAACACAACAATCCAAAATCTATGGGATACAGTGAAAGCAGTCCTGAGAGGGAAGTTCATAGCATTAAAGGCCTACCTAAAAAAAAAAAACTGTGAATAAATTATCTACCTCGAACACTTACAGAATTAGAAAGAGAGCAACAAGACAAGCCCAGAATGAGCAGAAGGAAGGAAATAATAAAGATCAGAGTGGAAATAAATGATATAGAGACCAAAAACAAAAACAAAACAAAAACACCACAATACAAAAGATCAATAAAACCAAGAGCTGATTCTTTGAAAGAATAAACAAGATTGATGAAACTCTAGCCAGGCTCACCAAGAAACCAAGAGAGAGGACACAAAGAAAATCAGAAATGAAAGAGGCTAAATAACAGCATAACCCACAAAAAGACAAAGGATTGTAAAAAAGAAAATACTATGAACAACTCTATTCCAACAAACTGGTCATCCTAGAAGAAATGGACATATTCTTAGAAGAATACAACCTTCCAAAACTCAAACAGTAAGAATAAAAAAAAACTGAATAGGCCAATAATTATGGAAGAAATTGAAGCAGCAATGAAAAACTTCCAGCAAACAAAAGCCCTAGGCCAGACGCCATCACAGAGGAATTTTATCAAACATTCAAAGAAGAACTAAAACCTATCCTCCTCAGATTATTCCAAAAAAATTCCAGAGAAAGGAACACTTCCAAGCTCTTTCTATGAAGCCAGCATTACCCTAATACCAAAACCAGATAAAGACATACAAAGAAAGAGAATTACAGGCCAATATTCCAGATGAACATAGATGTTAAAATCCTCAACAGTATTCTAACATATCAGATCCAGCATTACATTAGAATGATCATACACCATGACTAAGTGGGATTTATTCTGCAGATGCAAGGATGGTAAAATATCTGTAAATCAATAAACATGATGCATCATATAAACAAATTGAGAGATTAAAATCACATAATCATATCAATTGATGCAGAAAAAGCATTTAAGAAATCCAACATCCTTTCTTGATAAAAACTCTCTGCAATGTGAGACAAGAGGGTTCATACCTCAACATAATAAATGTGTTATATGACAAACCTACAGCCAACATCATACACAATGGGCAAAACTAAAACCATTTCTCCTAAGAACAGGAACAAGACAGGGATGCCCACTCTCACTATTCCTGTCTACATAGTACCGGAAGTGCCAACCATAGTGACCAGACAAAAAGAAAAAAATAAAAGGCACCCAAATTGGAAAAGAAAAAGTAAAAATGACATGATATTGTACATAGAAAACCCTAAACACTCCATAAAAAAACTACTGTTTAACAAATGAATTCAGCAATGTAGCAGGATACAAAATTAACACCCAGAAATCTATGGCTTTTTTTAGGCACCAATAATGAACTCACAGAAAGAGAAACAACAAAAAAATCCCATTTTTCATTGCACACAAAAATGTAGATACTTAGGAATAAAATTAATAAAGGAGTCTGAAGACCTGTACTCAGAAAACTACCAAAGGTTGAAAAAAAAGATAGAGGAAGACATAAACAAATGGAAGAATGTACCATGTTCATGGATTGGTAGAATGAACCTCATTAAAATGTCCATACTACCCAAAGTAATTTATAGATTTAGTGAAATCCCCATTAATATACCAATGGCATATTTCACAGACCTATAACAAACTCTCCAAAAATGTATATGGAATCAAAAAAGACCCTGAATATTCACAGCAATCTTGAGAAAGAAGAACAATGTTGGAGGGATGACAATACCAGATATCAAGTTATATTACAAAGCCACTGTTCTCAAAACTGACTGGTACTGGCACAAGAACAGACATATAGACCAGTGGAACAGAACAGAGAACGCAGAAATCAACCCAAATCATTATGCTCAATTGATATTTGACACAGGAGGCAAGAGCATACAATGGAGACAAGACAGTCTCTTCAATAAATGGTGTTGGGAAAACTGCACAGATACTTGCAAAAAAATGAAACTAGACCACCAATTTACACCATACACAAAAATAAACTCAAAATGGATAAAGGACTTGAATGTAAGATGGGAAACCATAAAAATATTACAAGAATCCATAGGTAGCAAAATATCAGACATATATTGTAGCTATATCTTTACTGATACAGCTCCTAAGGCAAAGAAAACTAAGGAGAAAATAAACAAATGGGACTACATCAAAATAAAAGGTTCTGCACAGCAAAAGAAACCATCAACAAAACGAGAAAGTCCACTGCATGGGAGAACATATTTGTCAATGTTATATCTGATAAGGGCCTAATATCCAAAATTTATAGGGAACTCATACATCTTAATTAAAGAAAGTTAAATAATTCAATCAGAAACTGAGCAAAGGACTTACACACTTTTGAAAATGGGCATGCAGAAGCCCAGAAGACATATGAAAACATGCTCAAAGTCACTAATCATGCAAGAGATTTAAATCAAGTTGACAATGATACCATCTCAAACCTTTCAGAATGGCTATCATCAACAAATCAACAAACGACAAGTGCTGGTGAGGATGTGGAGAAAAAGGAACCCTCGGTGCACTGCTGGTGGAAATACAGACTGATGCAGCCACTGTGGAAAACAGTATGGAATTTCCTCAAAAGTTAAAAATGGAACTCCCATTTGACCCAGTAATCCCACATCTAGGAATATATCCCAAGAAATCAGAAACACCAATCAGAAAGGACATTATGTAGCCCTATGTTCATAGCAGCACAATTTACAATAGCTAAGATTACGAAACAGCCTAAGTGCCCATCACCATATGAGTGAATTAAAAAAACTGTGGTACATCTACACAATGGAATACTACACTGCAGTAAAAAAGAAGGAATTCTGAGTCATGAGAAACCAAGATGGCGGCATAGGTAAACACCTGAAATTGCTGCCTCACACAACCATTTCAAAACCACAATGAAAAGAAAAAACAGACATCACCCAGAACCACAGGAAGGCTGGCTGAGTGGAAATTCTATAACTAGAAAGAGAAAAGCACACTGAGACTCAGAGGAGGGGTAGAAGTAAATTACCAACTGGACAGGTCATGGTGGGTAGCTATCCCTCAAGCCTATAACTTATTTGGTGAAATGTATTAAGCCAGCCCTGTCCATTTATCTTGTGCATGTATGTTAACACACTTTGAAATAAGCCTTAACAACTCTCAAGAAAGCACATAATCTTGTTAATTATCCTGTAATCCAATCCCTGACTTGCTTTTTCCCATCTCCATGTAATCTTCCTTACATTCCCTCCTTAATCTCAAATGTATAAAAAAGGCTGCAAAAATGGCTAGTCTCTGGAGCATTTGGGATGTTGCTCCCCAGCATATGTTCCCCAGCATATGTCCTCAATTTGGCTCAAATAAACTCATAATAATTCTCTACAGGTTTGACCATTTCTTATGTCGACAAAAATTGTCAATATGGTTGGGAGAAAATGAAACTGGTATTTCTTTCTTTATCAGAAAGGCTGAATACATATTAATTTTAATAAGTAGTTTTATTTCTCCTTGTATGGCATTACCATTATTGTTAACATTGTTATATTAATATACATTTCTGGGCTAAGAGCATGTGCTCAAAGCCATTCATTAGTTGAAAGAACTCAAAGTCAAATTACTTCTTAGGAAGAAATGGCTCGTTTTTCTTTTTCTTTTCTTTTTTCCCAACCTTCAGGGAGAACCCTGAACTGAACTGTCGTCTTGTTTTTCAGTCAAGTTTTAGCAATACCATATTATTGGTTCAAAAATAAGTTAGACTTATGATGCTCTGCAATATTCCAGAATGAAGTAAGAAATATTTTAATGATCTCAGCATCTTAACCTGATGAGAGATGATCATGAATTTCTGAAAATTAACATCTACTTGAGGCATCTTTTGCTACCTTCCACGTGTATGAGAGGAGAGTGCAATTTCTCTACAATCAATTTATAATCTCACACTCAAACACCTATGTAATTTGCATTCACATATACAACTCATCTAGACATTGCAGAAAAAACTTAAGTATACCCTTACAAGCAAATCATGAAGAGGGCTATTTAAATCGCATTTTTATGTGAGTATGAACAGTTCTACTTGTATGGTTCTGCAGCCACTAAAATGTGAATGGAGGTAAGCTAGAAGTTATTTTGTCCATTTAAATCATACTACAAAGTTAGATAAAACCTGTGTATTATGCATTTTATTCTGGATTTTTTTGCTTGCTTGGATTAGCTTACTCAGAGTTGACATCAAATATATCTACTTAAAATATGAATTTGAACGAGCTTTCATTATCAGCTATGTAATCTTCTTGGTTGGGTGATTTGTCCCTTTCATATTCAATGAAACAAAGGGGGAATAATAAAAGAAAAAAAACCTCTGACACACTAAGCAAGCACTAAAATAAAATAATCTATTAAAGTGTGGGTTTCAAATGCATTTCTACATTTTTAAAAACTCAGATCCCACAGAAATAGACTCATAGATACAGAGACTAGACTGATGGTTGCCTGAGGGGAGGGTATTGGGAACTGGATAAAAAGGTGAAGGGACTGAGAAGTACAGATTGGTAGTTACCAAATAGTCATGGGGACATAAAAAGTACAGCATAGGGAATATTGTCAATAATCTATCTATATATATAAAAAGCTAAGTGACTGACCATATGTATGTCCAACTATCCAACCGGCCAACAGGCCAGTACATATGATGTGCACTGGCAATTTAAAAATAAATGTTGACTTGCACATGCACAATACATATAAAGCTCTCACTGGGGCCAATCACATGTGTGTTTTAATTTTATAATACTATATTATATATACTATTTTGACATGTAATATTTTGCAGTAATGTAATTACCACATGCATCTTCTAATTAATTTTCTTTTCAATGTGCATGAATCTGTGCACCAGACCACCACTATATATATATATATATATATATATATATATATATATATATATATGTATGTATATATAGCTAAGTGACTGACCAACCAGCCAGTACATATGACAGGCACTGGCAATCTGGCAATTTAAAAATATACATCAACTCACACATGTGTGATGCATATAAAACTCTTGCTGGCACCAATCGAACATGTGTTTTGATCTGTCATTGTCGATCATGAATTTGGTTAACACTTATATTATAAAGGGCAACTAGCAATCCTATATAATAAAAGCATAATATGCAAATTGACCATCCCTTTGGGATGCCTAAGCACGCCCACCAGCCAATCATAGCGACTGTATGCAAATTAACCCAGCCAACATGGAGGCCGGCACTCAGGGAGCTGAGTAAACAGGTAGTTTCCATTGTAGCAAGAGTGAAAGAAACTGTTTGCAGGCCACCTGGGTTTCTCTCCGCTCCGGGGAACAACATATTTGCAACATTTTTTCAATCCTAGGAGCTGAAGCAAACAGCAAGCCGGGCCTGACTTCTAAGGGAAACATTGTTTCATTATAGAAGCCAGAGCTGAAGCAGAGAGGAGGCTTAATTAACTGCCTAGGCCCCAGCTTAAAGGAACAGTGTATCAATTATAGAAGATAAACAAACCCCAGAAACCTGCTTCCAGGCAACCCTGCTGGAACATTGGGTCAATGGGAGCTGTGGGCAGCCTGAAAATCTGAAAACACCCCTCAGTCCCTCACCCATGCTGGCCACACCCCAATGGGGTAAGGGACGCCACTGGGGGGCTTGGCCAGCCTGCAAACAGCCATCAGCCCCTCACCCAGGCTGGCCAGGTACCCCAGTAGGGACCCAAAACCTGAAGGGACTGTGGGCAGCCTGAAAACGGCCCTCAGCCCATCACCCAGGCTGGCCACACCCCAATGGGGTGAGGATCCACACTGGGGGGCTTGGCCAGTCTGAAAACAGCCATCAGCCCCTCACTTCGGCTGACCAGGCACACCAGCAGGTGGACATTTCCAGAGGGGTCCCAGACTGCAAGAGGGCACAGGTCGGGCTGATGGACCTCCCGAGTGCACAAATTTTTGTGCACCAGGCCCCTAGTATTAAAATATTTCTTCTAATTAACTTCCTTCCAATGTGCATGAATCCATGCACCAGGCCACTAGTATTGTAATAACTATGTATGGTGCTAGTGGGTACTGGAAATATCTGAGGGAACACTTTATAAAGTACCTAATTGTCTAACTACTACGCCGTACATCTGAAACTAATACAAAATAATATTGACTATAAACTGTAATAAAAATGAAAATAAAGAAAAGTAAACAAATTGCTGTTAAAGGTTCTAATTTGCAGGGAAGTCTGTTTCCAAAGGAATAGTATATACTGATGCCACAAAGAAGGTATTCTTTATATATCTCTTTTAAGTTATTTGCTATCTTTTATCTGAAATATCCTTAAGGCAAATTATTTCATATGTAATATTAAATTGATCCTTTCAATTTATATGAACTCAACATTATCCACAAATAATCCAAATACTTGTTTCAGCCAACAGATTTCCATTCCCTTAAATTCAGCCTCTAAAGAGTATTGTTAGACAAAGTGTGAAAACAGAATTATCTGAATTTCCTGGCTCCAAATTTAGCTTAAAAGCTACAAGGTAAATGATAAGTATAGACAGCAGCCAAGGAACCAGGTCCTAAACAAAATAGAGCTAAATAAGAATAGTGATAACAATAATAAAAACAACTAATATTTGTTGAACACTTCCTATAAATCAGACTATGTTATAAAGGTTTTATATAAATGAATTCACTAAATTCTTTCACAACAACCCTACAAGGTAGGTTTCATCTGTAGCCCCATTTTATATATCAAGAATCTGAGGTACATGGTGGTTTGGTAACTTGCCCAGGTTGACATGACTAGTCAAAGTACAGATCTGGGATTCAAACTTAAGCAGTTCAGTTTCAGAACCAACAGCTATTACAATTACAGAATTCTGCCTTTCCTGATACATAGTTGTAAGGTGCAGTTTACCCACTTTTAGAACTTGGAAAACAAAGGGCTTCCACACATTTTTGCCTAATCTTTTGTCAAGCTACCTCTCTACTCTACCTTTGAAACACAGCTTTGATCACCATTTAAAGTTGCAGATGGAAAACCAAGATGGCGGCATAGGTAAATACTGGAATTGCGGCTGGACACAACTATTTCAATATCACAACGAAAAGAAAAAACGGACACCACCCAGAACCACAGGAAGGCTGGCTGAGTGAAAATTCTACAACTAGAAAGAGACTGAGACTCAGAGGAGGTGCGGAAGCAAAGTACAGAGGTACAGAGGTGTGCACGGGGCTTGGGGAGAGGGCTGATGATGGAGAACTCAGTTCTTTTTCAATCCAGAGGGGGCCACAAACTCCCAGCGGCTCTGAACTCCAGTTCCAGGTGAGTTGCTGGGGACACAGACGTATACCTGGAGAGATTGGACTGACTGGCACCAGGAGGAATTCCAAAGCGGGTTTCTCTTGGCATTGCTTGCAGTGATTACCATGGGACACAGAGACCCAGTGTCTCTTATGGCAGGGCTGAGAAGTGGCCATAACTGGCTGCTCCACCCTGTAGACTCCCCGAGGCCCTGCCCCTCCCAAGCTGCGAGCAGAGGCTTTTGCATATAAAAGGCTGAGTAGCCACAGGCAAAGGCTAAAATAGTACCTCCTTAGAGATACAAGAGCCAGCATCACCCAGTGGCCAGAGTGGGACCATCCTAAAGACAACTCCTCAGATCCACAAATGCAGTGAGCACTAAAGCTCCACTGAAACAACTCTTGTCCCATAAGGGTGTCTCCAGCACAGAAGTTCTCCCACTGTAGACACAGCTGATTCACATTACCAAGTGGCTTGGAGGTCATTTTCTCTCAGTGATCACCTAACACAGAAAGCCACCCTATCAACCCAGGGAAACAGCCAAAATGTGGAGGCAAAGAAACAGGTCAAAAATGACAGAAATAGAGGAAAGCAAATGACTGGATATAGAGTTCAAAACCATGGTCATAAGGTTTTTCAAGAATTTTCTAGAGACTGCTGATAAATTTAATGAGACCCTCGAGGATATGAAAAAGGACCAGCTAGAAATTAAGCATAAACTGACTGAAATAAAGAATAATATACAGAGATCCAACAGCAGACTAGAGGATCGCAAGAATCAAGTCAAAGGTATGAAATATGAAGAAGCAAAAAACACCCAATTGGAAAAGCCAAAAGAAAAAAGAATCCAAAAATATGAAAACAGTGTAAGGAGCCTCTGGGACAACTTCAAGCATACCAACATCAGAATTATAAGGGTGC
>PVJC01031259.1:0-20691 GCA_004026665.1 Murina feae | reverse complement strand
AAAGGAAACAAGCTTTTGTTGGGTTTATTCTGAAGGTCAGAGAACATGCCACCCCAACATATGCTGTGTTGTTATATTGATGATCTTGAGCTGCAGATGCTTGAAAAACTTTCACTAAATTCTCCTGATCTGCCTAAAATCAGACCCCCCACAAAAGGTTCCCTCAATGGGAAAAGAGTCATCAGCCAGTGAAGACTGATTCCTGTCACAGGAGACTACAAGTTGACATTACACCCAAACTTTATTACAAACTATCTCTCCCACCCCCATTCATCTTTCCTAAAACTCATGTACTCTCCTCTCTAAGAGGCCTAGATATCCTGTCCCCTTTCCCTAGGAAGAAGGTATTTAAATCTGGATTCTAAGCCACCTTGGGGAATTATTCATTTTTCCCTGGGATCTCCCACATATACACGAGGTACACATGTTAATGAACTTTT
Source organism: Murina feae (assembly GCA_004026665.1). Taxonomy (NCBI): domain Eukaryota; kingdom Metazoa; phylum Chordata; class Mammalia; order Chiroptera; family Vespertilionidae; genus Murina; species Murina feae. The sequence continues at coordinate 20,251 of PVJC01031259.1, read as the reverse complement.
GTTTTTCTCTTGGTAATCTGTCTTTCATTACAAGGGCCTCCGCTAAGAACTCAGAAGGGTAGAGGAACCCTATTTTTCCTCCTCCATAATTCTACCTCAGGAAACCAAGTCCCAGGCTGAACAGTGAGTTTGGCTCAAGTGCCAAGCAGTCCCGGCTGAGGGGAGGGAAGCTTCTAGGGGGAAATCAATGATATTGGCATCAAAGTAGGACAGAGGGGACACGCATGGTTGCTGGTGGAGTTTATAGTCGTTCAACATTTTTGGAAGAGGATTTAGCAAAATTGATAGACATGTTCAAGGTACATCCAAGAGTCTTCTTCTAGGAATCTCATCTGCTGAGATAAAGCACCAGTGCATAAGCCCTGGTCAGAACCCAGGATGCTACTGCAGGCTCCCCTTCCACAATAGGAAAACCTGCTAACAACCTGCATTTTTAAGACAAGGTGGCATCTATACTAATAAAAAGGTAATATGCTAATTAGACTGTACATCTTCCAGATGACCTTCTGGGCGTCCTTCCAGACAAAGCCATGGTGGCAGGGCTGAGGTAGAGGCAGTTACAGGTTATCAGGCAGGCAGAGAGCAGTTACGGGGATCAGGCCAGCAGGCAGGTGAGCACTTTGGAGCCAGCAGCCCCGAGGTTTTCCCGATTGGAGAGGGTGCAGACCAGGCTGAGGGACCCCCCAAGTGCACAAATTTTTGTGCACTAGGCCCCTAGTGTTATTATATATATTGTTTTTTCAAACTTCTAGAAATCAGCTGCTCTGGGTTTTTTAAAACTTGGTTTTGGAACATAAATTTAGAAAAGTATTATTAAGTATGTAACTTAATGGGTTAAGACAATTTGAACACATTGGTGTAACCATCACCTGAGTCAGGAAATGGAACATTAAAAGGAGTCTAAAAGTCCCCCTTAGACCCTTTCCTAACTATCACCTCTATCTTCTCCCTGCAAAAGTAGCCACTCCATTTTGGGGCACTTTATAAAGCCAGACAGATACATTGTGTAGCTTACTTTATTTTATTCTTTAATTTTACCTCTCACTTAACTTGTGGAAGAACCTCTCCTTACCTTGATTTTGGGTTGGTGTATTACAGATGAAACTTCTCAGACTTGCCCAGTCAGCATAGCTTTATGTTTGAGCATCGACCTATGAACCAGGAGATTGCCGTTCGATTTCCGGTTGGGGCACATCCCTGGGTGGGGGGTTCAATTCCCATTGTGGGGTGTGTGGGAGGCAGCCAATCAATAGTTGTCTCTTATCATTGATATTTCTGTCTCTCTCTCCCTCGCCCTCCCTTTCTGAAATCAAAAATAATAATTTAAAAAACTTAGCAGAATCATTTTTTGGGTTTCAACTGAAGAGGGTATCTCTGGCTCTTAGATTTTATGTAATTGTCATTTGTTGTTATTGCTGCTGTTAGTAAATAAACTCTTACATTGGTATCTGCAGTTACATATCAGGTCAAATTCAGTGAGTATCACAAGTGCTCTTTTTTTATGTGTGTTATTGAATTTATATTAAAATATGGTTTTTCTCTATCATTTAGTTATATTCAGCAACCAGTTATTAAGAGTTATTTCATTAGATGCTAGGGAAATACAATATGATATAGTTCTTTTTTTTTTTTCCCAGAAGCGCATTCTGTTAACGCAGGAATCAACAAATTTTATAAAGGGCCAGATTGTCAATATTTTTAGGATTTGTCTGCATTACAGTTACATAGCTCCCATTGTAGTATGAATGCAGCCACGGATAGCATGTAAATGCTCGAGTGAGCATACATTCCAATAATATTTTACATATGGTAGTACAATTTGCCTTTCATAGAATTTTAATGTGTTATAAATATTTGTCTTTTGATTTTTTTTTCAGCTACTGAAAAATGTGAAAAAACGTTCTTAGCTCACAGGTCATAAAAATCAGATCATGAGTCAGGTTTGGCTTATGTGCTGTAATTTGCCAACCCCCATGTTAGAAAAAAGCCAGTAATTGTAGAAGAGGATAATTAGTGGGGATATATTCATGTCTGTGATCTATTGGTGTTACAAAGCAGTGTACCTGGCTTGGAGTTAAGGGAGTTTTCACATAGAAGTTATTTTTGTAATAGAAACAGCTTTCTTTATTTTTCTTTCATTAATTATAGAATGTAATTATAGAATGATAACATGGGAGAAAAACATTTTTTCTCTAGGCAGTACAAGTCTGCCCTGTTGAGTTTTTTGGGGGGCCCTATTAGGCCAATGATGTTAGTTTTAAAGTATAATATGGAGTCGAAGACTGCACATGCACATATGTACATTTGCATACATGTTTTAGACACATTGCTTACTAAAAACGACTATATAGTATGAGGTCTTATACCTAAAGGGATAGTAAATCCATAGGAATTCGAATAGTAGGAAATTGGTTAAAGTTGAACAGTAATGACTATTTTAGAATGCCTCACACTGAAACCTCACTGCTGCCCTTTTTGCTGTTTTGCTCATTTTCCAGAAAATACTCTGTTTTAGCACCATTCTTTGAGATGAGTGGAGGTTTTTATACTGTTTCCAGACTAAAATTGGTTAAACTTTTATTTAATTTCCATAGCATCTGTACAATTTTTTTTAAAAGAATAGTTTATTGCTTTCTTTTTTAGAAAGAGAGGAGGGGAGAGGGAGGTGAAACATCAATCAGCTGCCGCCTGATTGATGAGGATTGAGCCTGAAATCCAGGCATGTGTCCTGGCCCAGAATTCAACTGGCATCCCTTTGGTGTACAGGATAACACCCAGCCAACTGAGCTTTATCGGCCAGAGCAGCATCTTGTTCATTTTCTTTTGTGGCATCTGTCATACTGTTTGTTTATTTTTTAAATTGATTCAGGAAAAGGAAGAGAGAGATAGAAACATCAATGATGAGAGAGAAACATTCATTGGCTGCTTCCTGCACACCCCCTATCAGAGATTGAGCCCGCAACCTGAGAATTTGCCCTGACTGGGAATCAAACTTTGAGCTGGTTCATAGGTCTACACTCAATCATGAAACAAATCAGCCAGGCTTTCACACTTTTTTTTAATGTCTATTTTTCCATTTTTAATTGTTAGCTCCATGACACCTAGGTTCATGTCTGCCTTATTTACTACTATTCATAGCAGGTTTTATATAAACCCTTGTTGACTTATTGATTATAAGATTTTCATTTCTCAATTTGATCTCTTCTGATAGTTCTGAGTACTATATTAAGGTTATATTGGTTTCCAATAGATTGAGTAGAGTGAACACAGAATAACAATGGTTAGAATGTCAGTCCACATAGTGAAGGGTCTTGGGTTTGATTTCCAGTTAAGGGCATGTACCTGGGTTGTAGGCTCAATCCGAGGCCCCATTCAAGGCGAGTGTGGGATGCAATCAATTGTTATCTCTTTCACCTCTCTCTCTCTCTCTCTCTCTCTCTCTCTCTCTCTCTCTCTCTCTCCCCCCTTCTTCCCTCCCCTCTCTTTCGTTCCCCTTTTCCCTCCCTCTCTTCTCTTTCTCCTTCTCTCCCTCCCTCTCTTCCACTCATTATAAAAATCAGTGGAAAGAATACCCTCAGGTGAGCATTAACAACAACAAAATTTTGTATTGAATAGTTTCTAAATTTTTTAAAATTAAAATTTTATTGTTTAGATTATTACAGTTGTTCCTCTTTTTTCCCCCCATAGCTCCTCTCCACCTGGTTCCCATCCCACCCTCTGACCTTACCCCCCACCCCCCACTGTCCTCATCCACAGGTGTACGATTTTTGTCCAGTCTCTTCCCTCATCCGGCACACCCCTTTCCCCCTGAGAACTGTCAGTCCACTCCCTTTATATGGCCCTGATTCTATTCTATTCACCAGTTTATTCTGTTCATCAGATTATTGATTCACTTGATTTTTAGATTCACTTGATATATATGTATTTGTTCCTAATTTTTTTAAAAAAATATATTGTTTTGATTTTTTTACAGAGAGGAAGGGGAAGGGATAGAGAGTTAGAAACATGGATGAGAGAGAAACATCGATCAGCTGCCTCCTGCACACCTCCTACTGGGGATGTGCCCACAACCAAGGTACATGCCCTTGACTGGAATCGAACCTGAGACCTTTCATTCTGAGCCAAACCGGTTAGGGCTGCTGTTCATAATTTCTGTCTTTACCTTTTTCTTCTTCTTCCTCTTTTCAAAGGATACCTTTCATCATTTCATATAATACTGGTTTGGTGGTGATGAACTTCTTTAGCTTTTTCTTATCTGTGAAGCTCTTTATCTGACGTTCAATTGTGAATGATAGCTTTGGTGGGTAAAGTAATCTTGGTTGTAGGTTCTTGCTATTCATCACTTTGAATATTTCTTGCCACTACCTTCTGGCCTGCATAGTTTCTGTTGAGCAATCAGCTGACAGTCGTATGGGTGCTCCCTTGTAGGTAACTAACTGCTCTTCTCTTGCTGCTTTTAAGATTCTCTCTTTGTCTTTTGCCCTTGGCATTTTAATTATGATGTGTCTTGGTGTGGTCCTCTTTGGAGTCCTTTTGTTTGGGGTTCTCTGTGTTTCCTGGACTTGTAAGTCTATTTCTTTCACCAGATAGGGAAAGTTTTCTGTCATTAATTCTTCAAATAGGTTTTCAATATCTTGCTCTCTCTCTTCTTCTGGCACCCCCATAATTCAGATGTTGGTTTGCTTGAAGTTGTCCTCGAAGCTCCTTATACTGTCTTCATATTTTTGGATTATTTTTTCTTTTTTCTTTTCTAGTTGGGTGTTTTTTGCTTCTTCGTATTTCAAATCTTTGACTTGATTCTTGTGATCCTGTTGTCTGCTGTTGTATCTCTTTATAATATTCTTTATTTCAGTCAGTGTGTGCTTAATTTCTGGCTGGTCCTTTTTCATGTCCTCAAGAATCTTACTTGATTTATAGAGGGTCTCACTAAATTAATTGGCGGTTTCTAGAAAATTCTTGAAAAACCTTATAACCGTGGTTTTGAACTCTATATGTCCAGTAGTTTGCTTTCCTCAATTTCTGTCATTTGTTACCTGTTTCTTTGTTTCTGCATTTTTGGCTGCTTCCTTGTGTTGATAGAGTGGCTTTCTGTGCTAGGTGTCCTATAGGGTCGAATGGCTCAGCCTCCCCAATTACCTGAGGTGGACACTGTTGGTGCACCCCTTTGTGCACAGTCTTGTTGTAGTTAAGCCTTGATTGTTGTAGGTATCACTGAGAAGAATTGACCTCCAGGCCAACTGACTGTGAGAATCAGCTCTGTCTACAGTGGGAGAACTTCTGTGCTGGAGACACCCTTATGGGGCAAGACTTGCTTTAGTAGGGCTTTGATGCTCACTGAGTCTGCCCCCTGAGAGTGTCTCTTATGGATCTGAGGAGTTGTAATCTGTATGGTCCCACTCTGACCATTGGGTACACTGGCTCTTGGATCTCTAAGCAGGTGCTAATTTAGCTTCTGCCTGAGGCTACCCAGCAGGAGTTATGGAGAGATCTGCAAATTCCTCTTCTTTGTTTGGGGTTTGGAGGTGTCCAGATGAGGCCCTGCTGTGAAGCAGTGCAAGCTGCTGTGGGGCCTTCAGCCTTCATTTGGATGTTCTGGGTCTCTCTGACCCAGCTGCAGTTGGTTAGATAATTTTAGATTGCAAAGGGCAAGGTCATTCACATGCAAAAGCCTCTGCACACAGCTTAGGTGGGGCAGGGACTCAGGGAATCAACAGGGCAGAGCAAACAGCTATGACTGATCCTCAGCCCAGCCCTTTAAGGCCCTGGGTCTCAATGTCCTGAGGTAATCGCTACAAGCACCTCTGAGAGAAAGCCACCCTTGAGTTCTGCCTGATGCTAGACAGTCCAATTTCTCCCTGTATGAGTCTGGATCCCCAGAGACTCGCCCGGAACTGGAGTTTAGAGCAATTGGGAGCTTGTGTCTCCCTCCGGATTGAAAAAGACAACCACGTCCTCATTTGCCAGACCTTTCCACACGCTTCTGTACCTCTGCACTTTTCTTCCGCACCTCCTCTGAGTCTCAGCGTGCTTTTCTCTTTCTAGTTGTAGAAGTTCCACTCAGCCAGCCTTCCTGTGGTTCTGGGTGATGTCTATTTTGTCTTTTAGTTGTATTTTTGAAGTGGTTGTGCAAGGCAGCAATTTCAGGTGTTTACCTATGCCACCATCTTGTCCATTTCTTTCTTTCTTTTTTTTTTTTTTACATATCTATATATATAAAAGCCTAAGTGAACATTATGACTGAACAACTGGAACGACCAGACAACCAGTCGCTATGACATGCACTGATCACCAGGGGGCAGATGCTCAACACAGGAGATGCCCCCTGGTGGTCAATGCGTTCCCATACCCAACTGCCTGTGGTTCCTCCCCCCGGCTAGTCAACCTCCTACAGTACCTCCCCCACAACCCCTTACCCCCTGCCGGCCGGCCCCCATTGGCCCCTGGTGCTAAGCCATTTGTAAATGACCTGCTTCTGCTTGTGGATCGGAGTTTCATACATAGCAGCTCCCTCACTGCAATCTATTGAAAGTCATCCCTCGACAGAAGGGTTTGTGTCACTCCCATCCTCTCACTTCCTCGGTGCCGCCCACCTGCTGTGGTGGTAGTGGGGCAGCAAGGGGGACAGTCAGGGAACCGTCGGTGGCAGGGCGCTGATGATGGTCGCATTGGCGGCATCCATTCCTTCTGTAGCTGGCCTGGCGACTGTTGTTTCCTTTCTCTTCGGGCCCTGGGCTGAGATGGGGAACTGGGGGTGGGTGGTGGTGGATGTGGCCCCTGTACCAGGGGGGCCAAGGGCTGGCTCCCACCTTTTGGGACCAATGGCCAGCCTTCTGTGGTTCTCCCCACTCCCTGGTTGGCAAGCCCTGATCTTCCTGGCCCTGATCAGCACGGTCCCAATTGGCCCTGATTGCCAGTCAAGCCTAGGGACCCCAGCCATGCATGAATTTGTGCACCGGCCTCTAGTATATCATAAAAGGGAGTAGTTAATGGCTTTGAGTTGATTTTCCTTATTTTGGGGGGTTAAATCACTAGAATTCCTTTTTTCACAATTTTTTCATTTCTTTCCAGTGGAAGTAGTGGGGGAAGTGGAAGTCGAGAAAACAGTGGAAGCAGCAGTATTGGCATTCCCATTGCCGTGCCTACACCTTCACCACCCACTATTGGATCAGGTATATTATTTATTAATCTATTTTATTATGTGGTAGTACTTATGAGCTTGATATGGAAGCCTGAAATAATTTAGTTATATTAGATCAAATTATTTATTTGTGTGATTGTTGCTAGAACATAAACACTAACAACAAATTTAAGAACATTTTTGGATTAGTTTTTACACAATCTTAAGTGTTGTTTTTTTTGTCTGTTTACCAGCTCTTTCTTCTTACATATAAAGCATATTGGACAGCTTTATTAAATAACTTTTTGGCCATTCTGCTTTAGAAAGAGTTGCCTTGGGCATAGTCAAGAAAGTTTATTATTTGAAGAACAAGCTAATATCTTGTTTCTCCAACCAAAGGATTAGTGACTATATTGTGAATTATGTATCGGTAAGTTTTGATGTTGCCTTTTAGGCTAGTATCTCAACTTGTGTTGGTTTATTTTGTACTTTACTATATTTATGTATGATATTCAATATACTTATTTCAGTAAAATACCATTAGTAATAAATGGGATTAAAAAAGGAAAAGTTCTTTTAAGTTTTAGATTGCATAAATTTTTAAGAAATTATTGCAAAGCATTAAATTAGTCCCTTGAGTTTTTAGTAAATGCAGTGAAGACTCTGTAGGAAAATTCTTATTTATTTGCACATGCTTTACATATGGGGGGGTGTGTGTCTCTCTTTTTTTTCTTCTTACCCAAGCATTTTACTTTCTTACTGTTTCAGAATGTTTGGTTCTCTTTCTTGTACTCTGACTTGCATTATAAACTACCTTATTAGAAAATGTTTCTGTCCCTCCTCCTCCTGGAGCTCCAGCCCACCTCTTCTCCCACTGAGCACTCTGCTAGGTGAGACTGCACAGCCATTGGAGCGATTTAACTTACTCTGCATAATTCATAACTCCTCTGTTAGACTACTAGCCTTTAAAGTTATTAGGTTGTAAGTGGAAACGCAAAGGTTAAAGTGTTAAATCTAATTTACACTAATTTCTTTGGTGAAAGGCCTCTGAAGTTACACACAAAACAAATATAAAATAACTCTTTGTAATATAAAATGTTTCCATGCTTAGTTTATATCCAATTTAATGTGGTTTGTATTTGTTGTTTGTTTAGATTTTTCTAGGGAATTTATAGCAGTGATTGTTCAAAACATTTTTTAAATTAGTATTGTAATCTTTTAAAGAAATGAAACTTTATTTGGAACTCCCTGGTATGTACAACAGTCAAAGTATTGGAGTGAAGATGGAGGACAGGAGGAAGAAAAATAGAAAAGAAATAGATGTGTGGGATAGGGTGCTCGAGACTTTCCTGTGAATCACAATTTGAAAAATACTGATATAGCCCAGTACTTAAGGCATCTGAAGATACCATGAAACTTCTTTTTTCCCCCCAGAAAAATACATTTAAATTGTTCCCAAGTTGAGGTTGACTAGATAGAGCATATAAGGAATTCCAAATATAGACTCCATATAAAACCAATAGGCCTAGAAATACACATCAGTAATCTGGGTAGAAATGTATAATGACGTGTTTCAAATAATGAGAGCTATGTTTCATATTGTGAAATAAAGCCATCTAGTAGCATCTTTCAAAACATTTGCACTTGTACTCAAAAGAAAAGGGGCAACAGGAGATAATATGAAGATCTCAATAGAAATTGTTTACAGAAAGTTCCTATGAAAAAAAAATTCCCACAACCTAATTGATAATCAAGAAAATGAAAATTAAAACCACAGTGACAGACTGTTTCTTATCTACCTGTACTAGAAATCCCCTAGTACAAATGTTGATGAGGATGTGCAGTAACAAGAAAAAGTACATTGCTGGTCAGGATTTATTAGTTGATACACTCACTGGGGAAGGTGAGTTCATTAGCTAGTCAAGTTGAACGGGGTTTCTACCTTAGATTTATCAATTTCACTTCATATTTACCATAGAATACTGTTTTCTCAAAATAAGATTATGGGACTTCTGAGGGTTGCCAAGATTCTTTCATTCTTTTTGAGGTCAGAACTATATTTATAAGATTTATTTGCCTTTTATTGGACTTTTCCAGAGGCTATATAACGTATGATAAAATCATTACTTTGACAGCTAACGGAATGTATATTTGTGTATTTATGTGTTTAAAGATATATCAGTTTTAATTTCTATTTTATTATAACCCACCTCAACCAAGCTTTTTGAGGTTCTTTAATTTTAAAGAGTGAACCCTAAGACCACGAAGTTTAAAACCACTGTCCTAGAGCAGTGGCTTTCGGAGTATGACACCCAGAATAACAGCATCATCACTGGGGGAATTTGTTAGAAATGTGAATTTTTAGGTCCCATCTAGACTTACGTAGTCAGAAACTCTGAGGACAGGAGCCCAGCAACCTGTATTATAACAAGCTTTCAAGAAGCAATTCTGATCAGTGCTCAAGTTTGAGAAACACTGTTCTAAGAAAAATTCAAGAACCGTATTTAGGAATGCTCATAGTAGTGATATTAAGAATAGCAAAATTCTGGATGTAACCAAAATGTCTAGTAATAGAATGGATAAATTGTGGGATATTTACATGTGAATGTAGCTATAAAAATTAATATACTTATCAACATGGGTGAATTTTAAAAAATATCAAAGGAAAAGAGCAAGTCAACAGAATACATTATTATTTTATTATAAATATTTATAAATTTGCAAAATCCCTGTATATTAAGATTCTACATCTGTGATTTTTTTTTTAAAGCTATATATAGTAAAGAAATGGAATGTTTTTAACACATAGCTTTTGGAGTTATGGATCCAGAGGGGGCATACAGGAGACTCCAGTGATACTAGTAATCTGTTTTTTGAAGCAGGGTTTTATTTTATTAAAAAAATTATATATGTATTTATATAAATAGTTATATGTAATCATTACAAATATTATATAACGTGAGCATATAACCATTTGCATTTATGTATATGTATAATTTATATAACATAGCTATAAATATATCATATACCCTTGGTATTATGGTTTATTTTATAATAAAATATTGAAATAGATTCTAAAATAGGCATAGTTTGGAACTGCTGAATAAGTTGGTTTTGGGCTTTAAATCACCAAGAAAAACAACTTGGATTTCATACATTTTTATACAAGTAGAGAAGTATAAAAATCATTTTAGTGAGAATTATATTAAAAGTAGCTTTAGGCTTACTTCTTAGCTTTCTAGAAAACCTAGCTGTCTAGGGTTACTCATGAAAAGGTTTTGAATTGACTGTTATTTTAAAAATGTGTTTCTATTTTGAAAATGACTATGTGAATGATTCAAATAATTAGTGACTGCTTATGGCTTGGGAGTTCCAAAATGTTAAATATTAACACTTTTAATGAACAACCTCTGCTGTACAGTTTTATCTATAAACTTTTATCACCTCTAGGGGAGGTTAAATTAGACAATTGAATGAAAATAAACTAGGATGGTGTCTTTTTACATAGTCACGGTTAGATGTTTAGGTCAGGCAAAAAAAAATACTGTTAATCCCAAAGTAACCTTTGGAAAGTATAGTTAACTTTAGAGGCTTTGACCTTTATTAACCTTTTAAGTATTAAACTTTTGAAATGTTGGTCAAGATGACTGAATAAAATATTAAGCATTATTAATAGTTTAGTAAGTTTAGATATGCATGATTATTTTATACAAAAGATTGCTTTGAGTATAGTATGGAGAAAAAGACCTCCAAGTATGGAGAAAGAGAATGGATTTCTATAAGAGCTTTGAAACTAGAAGTTGTACTTCTCTTAAAAATGATTTTACTATAATATGTATTGCTAACTGCTGATACAATAAACATTCAAATTTTAGTAAAATCTGTGGAAAATATGCTTAACTTTAAATTTTATAATTTAACATGGATTTGGCTGGATAGAATCTTACACAGTTTTTCTGAAGATTTGGCAATGGAAAGGAAGAAGTTTGTAAATCAAATATTAATGTATTCACATTTGAAAGCTGATGCTTTCCACTTCAGATTGTCCTTTGGTACTTACTTTGTTAGAGAGACACAATTAACGTATAAAATCTGTGTGTTCTAAAATAATACAGGAAAAATTTATATACAGTATTAGCAAAATATTTGGGATTATGCTACATTAAATGGCTTAAGAATGTAACTTTATTTACTTTTTTCAGCTTCTCTTACTATCTGTTTTTCCTTCTTCAGAAATGGAGCTATTTGTGTTTTATCTTTACTTTTCTCTTTATTTTTGCTATGGGCTTTAAAACTAATAAATATTTCTTACTGTGAGTTCCCCTCTCTTTGTTCTGCTATTGGAGGTAATATGCAGTGCTCAAATTCTTTGTTGGTTGCCTTTGACTAATGCTTTTCAGCGGCCCCGGGCTCAGCTCCTGGTTCCCAGTATGGCACAATGACCAGGCAGATTTCTCGACACAACTCTACCACTTCCTCGACATCTTCTGGTGGATACAGACGAACTCCCTCTGTGACTGCTCCATTTTCTGCTCAGCCTCATGTTAATGGAGGTCCACTTTATTCTCAGAATTCAAGTAAGCTTGTGCTTTGCAGGCGTACAGCACCACTGAGCTCCTTTTGAGGGAAATTATTTGAAATTGTTATTTTGCCAGTGATAGACAACAATTGAAACCATGCCACTTTATATTTCTTTAGTTGTTTCTTGAATCATACTATTTAAAAAATAGCTGCTTACCACTTTCGCTCAAATAATTCAGGCTTAGTGTACTTTATACTAAAATTTAACTGATGCTTTAAAATGATATTTTTATTACTATAAATAGAACTAGAGAAGAAAAACTGAAATTAATTTAAATTGAATTTATTTTTATTGGCATATTTGAGGCTGTTCAATAATAAGAATTTAAAACATTGTGAATATTTTTCTTTAAAATAACATAAAATTGCTGGCTATCACTTTTAAGCTTGCTAAACTATACTGAAATGAATTCAAAACCATTAAAAAAGTTAGTGATGTTTGCTTATTATGTCTGAATGATTATAACAATGGGGAGGGTTTTTAAAAAATTTCTTCTTCACCTTGAATTTGCACATCTCAACACTAACTGCAATCAATGTTTAAAAGCTGATAAGATTAGAAAACAGTTTGGGCATATAATGTCAGGAAGTTTGAATTGCTTGTGGTGGTTATTAATTTATTTTACTTCCCATATCAAGATGCTTAATCCAAAGAGGAAAAACAGATCTGAAATGAGCCTATTGTCCAGTATTTGTTACTGGCTTGAAGGATGATCACTGGGACATTACTGAAATACACTTTCCCCAGATAGCTTTTGCAGCTACTTTCTAGAACTGCATGTTTTATTGGTTGACTTAGAAAACACGGAGTATAATCGGTAGTTACTCAATAGTCATGGGGGGATGTGAAGCAGATAGGGAATATAGTCAATAATATTGTAATAATTATATATGGTGTCAGATGGGTACTAGATTTATTGGGGTGATCACTTCATAAGTTATATAAATATCTAATCATGTGGTATAAACCTAAAACTCATATAATATTGTATGTCAACTGTAATATAAGAATAAAAAAGTATTAAAAGAAAATTAAACACTGAATACTCCATGTTAACTTTATCTGGTGAGGGCAGGGCGTTGGTTTAAATTCTTTTTATTTATAGTGCATGTTCTGAACAGGATTTAAAAAAAAAATTTTTTTTTTATTGATTTGAGAGAAAAAGGAGAGGGAGAGAGAGATAGAAACCTCAATGATGAGAGAGAATCATTGATCAGCTGCCTGCTACACACCCCCTTCTGGGGATCGATTCTGCAACCCAGGCATATGCTCTTGACCGGAATCAAACCCAGGACCCTTCAGTCCACAGGCAACGCTCTATCCATGGAGCCAAACCAGCTAGAGCCTGAACATGTATTTTAAAGCAGAGCTGGGGAGAGTTACATTATTGAGGTTATTTTGTTTGTTTAAACTTTAGAGTTAAAGATTAATTGTATTACAGCAAAAAAAACCTCATATGAATTGAAAATCACTTTAACAAAAATGTCAGAATTCATAGGTAATCCTAAAATTTATAGCTTTTTTTTCTAGACTAACATTTTCATTTAAATGACTAAAAAACTTTATCAGTTAGAATTTTACTTCATATTTTCTCTGGTCTCCTTTGGTAGTGAAAGGTACCTAGCATCTGAATATTCCACAGATTATCTGATTATTAACCTCACTATTTTTGTAAACTTTTTTCATTTTACACTGCACTTTTAGATCCTATCTTTATGTTTATTTTTTTCTTTTCCTCAGTTGGACATTTAAATTTACTTGCAAATAGGGTTTTTGGTGACTTCACATAATACACGTTTGTGTAGTTTTATTTAACGGTATTTGGGTGGGTTGTTTATTTGTAGACAAGACATTTTTATTACTGAATGTCTATCTTTTGGATATTGTAAAGTAAGTTTAGCTTCAGATTTTAAAGATATTATTATGTCTTGTCAGATTAATCATCCTTCAGTCTGAATTACTGTTGGTGTTGTAATAGATGTAAATGTTTTTAGTGTTTTGATGTGCATATTACCTCTTCTTTCTAGATGTGATGGTAATTATTAGTATCTTCACAGCAAAGCTTTTCTTTTTCTTTACATACTAACCAGCATGGCTAGTTACTAAGGGTTGTTTCTAGAAAAAAATAAAACACCTAAAAAATATGTGGGAGTTTTTAAAAATAAAAAACTGTAACATTTTATTCATTGAAGAGCCTTCTGTATACAAAGTATCAGAAGGAACAAGGAGCAACATCAGTGAATTAAATGCTATTTTGGCCACACAGTGAATATTAGTTGCTTTAAAGTATTGCTTCTTTAAACACTGAACCTCTCAAATTTTTACACTTACCAACAAAATTTTTAACTTGGATTAATTGAAGTAACCTTTTGATTACGTGATCTTTGAGAACCAATAAATTGTTTTTCAGTTTAGTGTGACTAGTTGTGACTACCAGTAAACTGAATTTTGTTATCCATTCCTATTTTTTTTGAGCAATCTTTGGCAATTACTGTCTTGTTATGAGACAAAATGGTAAACATATGTATGTATATTTCCTTTTAGTTTGCTAATAATTTTTAATACATTTGCTGCCCACATGAACATTTGATATTTATTTCTTGTAAATTATGTCCTCTCTAGAAAGAAGTTGGAATATTTTTCCAGCTCCAACAGATTTGTTAGAAATTACTTAAATGCAAATAATTGCCTGTTTTAAAGTATTGTTAGACCAGATTTTCTTTATCAGAATAGTGATCGAAAAAAGGTCACTTTTGAGAGAGATTTTATTCTTTGAAACTCAGCAAAAAATTAGCATGGGATATAGTAAATTTAGGAGTGATGTCTTAAAAATGTCAGCTTAAAGGGTAGTAATAACCTTGTTTTACAAACAAGGGTTTTTCCTGGAGAGCTATGTGTAAATTTATATATAAAATAAGAATTTTTTAAAGGAAAACTGTGATTGATATAATTAATTATATATGGACTAAAAATAGCTGTTTCATAACACATTTGGGTTCTAATATACAACATTACCTAAAGCTAGAACAGTCTGTTACGTTATAGAAATATGGCAAAGATAACAGTATCCTAGAAACTGCTATCAGTATTTCACTGTTATGTCTTTTTAATCTTTAAAAAAATTTTTTTTATTGATTTCAGAGAGGAAGGGAGAGGAAGAGAGATAGAAACAATGATGAGAATCATTGATTGGCTGCCTCCTGCACGCCCCCTGCTGGGGATCGAGCCAGCAACCTGGGCATGTGCCCTGAACCCGGGACCCTTCAGTCCACAGGCCTATGCTCTATCCACTTAGCAAAACCAGCTAGGGCTAAAGTCTTTTCTTAGAATTTGAAGTTTTCATTGAAAGTGAATGTGAGGGCAAATTTAAATCTCTCCCAAACAATATAATTAGGATTAAGTTAGAAGTATTTTTTTTTTCAATAAAATTAACTGGTTTGCAAACACAACTCAGTTTAGATTTTCTAGTGTGTAATGGACTTCAAGGTTCTGCAGGTTTTTGTTTGTTTTTGTTTTGTTTTGTTTCATTTGCAAACTGTTCTTTGCATACTTATGTTTGTGGTCCTGGTAACTGACTTCTGCTTTTTGTTTCCTTTTCTTTCCTTTACCTGTTTTACTTCCCCCATACTGTGTTGTTGCTATCAGTTTCTATTGCTCCACCCCCTCCCCCTATGCCTCAGTTGACTCCACAGATACCTCTCACAGGCTTCGTGGCCAGGGTGCAGGAAAACAGTAAGTTTGGAAAAAAATGAGCTGTCAAAGGGTAGAGGCTGTCTCCTTATAGCTTGCATGGCTGATGAGTCATCATTTTCCTTACTTTTACTGAGAAGCTAATCTTATCTTGAAAATAGGTGCAGCTATGTTATTGAAACTGAAGAGCACGATCTTTAGTTTTTTCTCTTGTGTGCATGATTACTGACCTATATAAATTTCAAAATTGCAACTTCTGTATTTATATGATCTAAAACATGAAATCTGATCTTTGCAGATTCTTAAGGAAAGTATAATCAAACACAAAGGAAACTACTAGCTTCCAATAATTATTAGAGGAATTAGAAAGAAAACATTTGGTATTCAAATTCATCTATAGATTGTTTTGTGAGATTTTGTTTATTACATAATTGGGACAGGTTTGTTGGTTTTTTCTTTAGTTACAAAAATTTTTGGAGAAGGCTTTGTAGCTTAGATTTTGATATATGAGTAATTTTTAATCTATATAAAGGTTTACTGTTAGGATAAGAATGAATATGCAAGAATAAGTAAATTACATTCACGGTATGTATTCATCTAAGTGATTGTCATTATAGACCCCTCTTCACGTTTTGGCCAGCTACATGCAAACCCATGAGGATTACTTATGAATATACAAATCTGCCATCTCCTTTTTAGGGCTTCTCTGCAGCAAGGTCAGGGAGTTTTGGAAATTCTTTAAAGATATGGATTTAATTAGGATAGATAGTTTATATTGCTCTCTGATTATTTTAAGGTTTTGGAAGATGTGTAATCATAGTCACTTGATCATAGTGAGTGTTATTGAACAAAATGAAGAAAACCACTATCACAAATTTTATTAGGGCAAAATAGCTATTGAGATTAAGGTGGTCCGGTGGTCAGGGAGTAGTTTACTTTATTTGGGACCATCACCATCCAAATACATCTCAGAAGGAAGTGAACAAATGTGTAACCCATTGGATCAGCCAGTTTTCGACAGTGTGGCAAATTCCATTGTTCAGCTTGCGCTGACCCTTTGTGTTATTCTGCCTATTTCCTCCATTCCTCCAGTCAATATTTGTGCATTTAGTGTTATGTGTTAGTCTTTGAGAAGAATACAAATACAAATAGTTTAAGACAGAGTCTCTACCTGTAAGAAATGTATGATTTAATGAACATTTATAAAACATTGTAGTTTCAAAGTATTGAAATTTCTGAGTGCAAATCAACTTTGAAATCTGTGTTTAAATATATATAAATAAGTGAATCTTATTTTTAATAATAAGTGAATAAGAGTAAATTGCTGGTCTTTAATGCTGTAAGAGTTTAAAAATGAAGCCAGTTAAACTTTTTGAACTGCCTTACAATCAAGAATTTTTAGGAACTATTTAAAAATAATCATATTGAACTTCCATTTAGTGCGACCAAAGCTCTTTGGTAACTTTAAATAGAAATTCAGAATTATGTATATTATTCTAGGTATGCCTGGCCTCTGCTAAAGAGGCCCATGGTACGAGTTTAGTTCTTTCACCAAACAGATGAACTTGAGTCAGTCATTGTCCTTGTGCTGCAGAATGCCTGACTTTATTTGCCATCTGTTTTCTTTGAAAGCATGCTAGGAAGGTTGGTGAGGAACTGTATCATCAGTATCTTAAATTTATTTATTTGTTTATTTAAATTTAGTTCTCACCTGAGGATATTTTTTTCCACTGATTGTTAGCTAGAGAGTGGAATGGAAAGAGGAGAAGAGGGGAGAGAGAGAAAGGAAACATTTATGTAAGAGAGACACATTGATTGGTTGCCTTCCATAATAGTAATAGAAAGCTTTAAGGGCTATTTGTGGGCAAAAGTAAAAGAGATCCAAGCATTCAGTGGAAAAATAAGTTATAAACATAACAGAATGAGCATTATCAAATAAGGTTTATTTTCTAATAGACTTTTCATTCTCAACAGGATAAAATAAAAATTCACAGCATGAAGTATTTAATCTGTAAATGTTTTAAATCTTGATCCCTTGGTTATATTCTCAGCATATTATTACAAGTAGCGTGGAGTAAACTTTAAAACTTATATTACAGATAGATTATGACTCCTTTTTTTGATCATATAAAAATAGCCTTAGAAATTGGCATTTAAGTTAGTATATTGTTATTCTGAATTTCTTCCCTGTAGATATTATATAATTCCTGTGTTAATTTGTATCAAAACATTTTCATATGTCTTTAACTTTTAAATGTGTGGATAAGAAATTTAAATTAAGAATTAGTTGTGTTCCAGTTTTGAATTCCTTTATGTTGGGAGCATTTGTTACCTGGTGTCATAATAGTTCAGTGAACACAGTTCTAGCTTCTGCATTTTACCATTTACACTTACGATTATTTAAATTACACACACATACCACAACCATTTAGAATTGGAGGTGTGAGTTGATTTTATTATTTTGCATGATGTAAGTTACTTTCTGTGTATTTGTTTGTTTTAATACCTTATTACCACAAAACTTTACTTTTAAAATCTTTGTTGTGGTTGTATTCTTAGAATATAGATCTTTAGGATCTTGCCCTCCCCTCGTTTATGTTATGTTTTACTAGCAATAAGGCAAAAAATCTTAGCTTGCTTTCTATGTTTAAAAAGTTGATTGATTATGAGTACAAACATTTTAAAAAATACTCTAAGACATTTTCTACTATTTGGGGATTTTTTAATTTAATTTTTTCTTGTTAAAATTTATATGAAAGAATAAAAAACATATACATAGAAGCAGACCTAATACCACTGACTTTTCTTTCTCCCTTAAAACAAACAAAATAAATATCTACCCACTGGAAACTTATTTCTGGGCAACTAAAGATATTTAAGCTAAAATCAGGGACATGAATATTCACAATGAATAGCTATGGAACCGTTAATGTAATTTTATTCATAATGTTTACTGTAGTCCAAAGGACAAAGGTGACATAAAGCTTATTTAAGGAGTTAAACTAATTAAACAGTGACAGTTACTTTGACCTGAGCCTTAGAATAAGGAAACTTCTTTACTCCTATAATCTTTATAGAAAGAGGTAGTCTCCTAACCTGCATCCATTAATTTGTAGTCCTTTCTAATACCTTTATTTTTAGCTCATTTTATTATAGCAAAATTATTCTTGAATAGTGGAAGCTTTAACACATCAAGCTTTTATTTCTAATCTTGCATGTTTTATTATAGTGCATGCTTTTTATGAATTAGAGCTTTCTTAAATTCTTTTAATTTATGGATTTCTATTTAGTCTCATTTTTTATTCAAATTATCTGAATTTTTTCTAGTTGCTGATAGTCCAACTCCTCCACCGCCACCTCCACCAGATGACATTCCCATGTTTGATGATTCTCCACCTCCGCCACCACCACCTCCAGTGGATTATGAAGATGAGGAGGCTGCAGTAGTTCAGTATAATGACCCGTATGCAGATGGGGATCCTGCGTGGGCCCCTAAGAATTATATTGAGAAAGGTAAGGTACAGTCATCCTTTAGAGTAAAGGAAAATAATCTAATTATAGAATTTAGAGCTATGAAAAACATTTAATCCAGTGTTTCAGAACCTTTTGAATAAGTTTACCAGTCAGGATGATATAGTTAAACCTTATTTCCTATACATTTCCAATTTGAAGAGAGGATTCTTTATATTTTAAATTAAAAGTATGTTATAATGTTAGCTGTACATTTTCAAATGACATAATGCTTCTAGCTGGAGATTAACTTGTCTGTCTGCATTTTATAGATGAAGCAACTAAAACACACACAAAAAAGGAGTGAAATGATTTACTAGTATAGTCATATAATTAATAAATATTTAAAACCAAATTTCTAAGCACTTCTCATAAAAATACAAATCTCTCATAGCTAAATTCTTTAAAATCTATTGGGATTATTATGGGAACAAGCTTTCAATTAAAGTTTTCGTTAGTTGATCTTACAAAAGAGAAGATAATCACTAGAATTTTATATCATGAAATGATGTGTAACTCCAATGTCCAAATTTACCTAATTTACTTGACAGTCACCTTAATTATCTTTTAAGAAACAGTGTGAAGGAAAGAAAAAGTTCTGTTTTTAGAGAGTTTGCTTTCTTTATCCAATTATGTGCTATTTAAAATCTGTATTTGTATAGAGTTCTGAAAAATACTTGTAATTTAGTTGATCACATTTGAAATGTATTCCCTTCCATTCCCTGTATTGGATTAACTGATCTGAAGCAAGTTCCTGTAGCTCTTGAGACCTGTTCCATTCTCCCCTGCCCAAGTTTTAAATACATAGCTAAAAGTCAATTTCATATTTTCCTTTTTTATATTTTTTAAGAGTAAATATTCTGCATATAGTTCAGGAAGTCTTGAATATTCTACTTGCCATTAAGATTTTTATGTGCCTTCAAGTAGAAATAAGTTGTGGTTATTATGAGGGTGATAAACTTGAATAGTCTTGAATTGTGTTTTCACTCATATTTCTGGCTTGGAAAGCAAATTTAACTTTAAGTATCTATGAAATTGGAACTATTATATTTGAAGCAGTTGAAAAATTTGGAATGATAGAACAGTAAATAACCTAGCATGATTAAAAAATATCTTCACAAGTTGAATCTTTTTTTTTTTTTTTAAATTTATTTTTATTGTTCAGATTATTACAGTTGTTCCTCTTTTTTCCCCCATAGCTCCCCTCCTCCCAATTCCCACCCCAACCTCTGACCTTGCCCCCCACATTGTCCTCATCCATAGGTGTACAATTATTGTCCAGTCTCTTCACGCATCCCCAACACCCTTAACCCCCGAAAATTGTCAGTCCACTCCCTTTCTATGCCTCTGAT
>PVJC01031258.1:0-20697 GCA_004026665.1 Murina feae | reverse complement strand
AGGGCCACCGCCCTTTACCTTGGCTGCCTCCCCAACTTCATGCAGTGTGCAGTGTTTGCTGAAGCAGATAAGACTTCATTCAGTTTAATTACCAGGAAAGCCAATGGCCCAGAATGAGGTCAAATAAATGAGGTGCTGACACACTTAAAAAATACTTGATTTTGGAACCTGATCTAGAGTCAAAAGACTTGCGTACTGTACCTCACACCAGTCTTCACTTCCTCAATTGGAAAGATGACAGAGGTGAGCTCTAATATACGAGACCGCCGAAGGTCTGCCAGACGCTCATAATGACTTTTTAAGTCAATGGTCTTTTTTTCTACTAGGTCCCCAAGTTTGCGGTTATGTCTCTGAATCTTCTCCTTTTTCTCTTGATGCCGTTGTGCTCGAGTATAAAGCTTCTGGTTCTTTTCCTTGGTTTTGAGAAGGCCTTCAGAATCTAAAATAAATCAAACTCAACAATTATCTCTACAAATAGTTCCTGGAATCTATGAACTCCCTTAGGTTGTGAGCATGGCAACTAGGCTGCATTATGTTCTAAAGAGCAGGGTTCAGGACCCCAGCAGACCATCTGAACTATCCAAAGCAGTGGACTCAAAGTGTGGCCTATGCGTCTGGGTCCGTCTGCAAACTTCCCCCAATCAGACAAGAGAGTACAGAAATACAGACTAAGTTTAGAAAGTGTTTTCTCTGACATGGCAATTTGACATTGCCATAACATTCAAGTGTACGATTTTTCTAGTAATTTATTTTATTATACTTTATGGAAGTATTGGTATCAGTTTATGACAGATTGGAAATCAAAGAGAAACTACTTGTCTTTTACTACAGTTTCAGAACCACTGACCCAGTCCCCATGCATGAGACTGTATTCCCAAATCCAGGGTGGGTCCCAAGATTCTCTCTCTAGGTTTTAAAAAGGTTCCCAGATCTCTCTGCCAGGGATGAAAACCACTGTTTTAAGTTCACTGCTTTAGAGCCATTCATTTTATTCTCTGTGGTTGTTGCTTTTGTATTTTGGTGAGAGGAATCTATTAGAGCTGATCAAAGTTTTAAACTTGCTCACCAGAGAAATGCACAAGGTCAGTAAATTCAGCAATTTGAGGCGGTTCTCAGATACCTGGTAGCCAACCCCTGGGGTGAACATCGCGGAAGCGTGAGGAAAGAGGTACATCAGGTTCAAGGTTAAATGACAAGTCCCTACACTGCTGCTGAACCAGAGGCTTTGGAGGATGTGTGCCAAATCTAGGGAGCAACTGGCTATCTGCAGTCCTGGGTACCCCTTCATCATGCTGCCCTGCTTCTCTCTCATTAACCCTATGACCCTCCACAAAACTGTATGAGGATAAATGAAGCTCTTCAAAGGAAGCTTTAACTCCACTATGTACCCCTTACAAGATGTAGCTTCTGAAGGCAATGGTTAGGAGAGGGATTCACAAGGTCTGATGGTGACTCATTCTAAACTTTAAACACTGATCTTCAGAAATACAGAATTTCCAAGGATGTAGGATTTCTAAGAGAACTCTCTTAAATTTTGATAACTACCTATTGATAGAGTATCAAACTATAATGTAAGATTAATACAGATTAAAATATGTACAAAATACACTAATGGAGAAAAAAATACTCTATGCCTCTGGTAGGAACTAATAATTATAAATGGACTCCAACTTAGACTCGGAGTCTCCTCTTAGCTAAGGCAAATGGGAAACATATGTTCCTTAACTTCTTTAAAGTGAGAAAGGTGGCCGGTTATTTAAAGATCTTTATATAAGAATCCCTTACACACACGTTTCATAAGCAGAGGATGGTAAGCAGTAACTCTCCAGGTTGCTGTTACCCCTACTCCTCTCTCTGTCTCTGCCTCTCTAGTTTACTAATCCCATGAAATTCCACATGAGCTCTTTAGTAGGGCTGGAGGGAGGGGCTCCAATTACTTACTTTTCTTCGTTTCTTCATTTCCTTTGCATATTGTTTGTTTCAGCTGTTCAATCCTCATCTTGCAGGACATTATTTTCCATCTCTTAAAAAGTACGCAATAAATATCAGAAATGGTCTCATAATTAATATGATTATCTACCTAGTATCACCACCCATTTTTCAGGTACGTCTTAGAAAATACAATAAAAACTGTTAAATTAAAGAGAAATTCACAGAGAAATATGTTGCAGGATATGCTCTTAACATGCTCTGTCCAATATATAGCCATTGGCCACAAGTAAAAGTCAATTAAAATTACATAAAACAAAATTCAGCCTGGCCGGGGTGGCTCAGTGGTTGAGCCACTTGAACTAGGAGGACAAGGCTTGCTTCCCAGTCAGGGCACATGGGTTCAATCCCCAGGAGTGGGCATGAAGGAGGCAGCTGATCAATGATTCCTTCTCATTATTGATGCTTCCCTCTCTCCCTCTTCATTCCTCTAAAATCAATAAAAATGTATTTTTAAAAATTCAATTTCTTACACTACCCATATGTCTTATGCTCAACAATGCTCAACACCACATGTGGCTAACGGCTACCATCCATATTGGTCTGCGTAGATATAGAACATTTGCATCATCACAGAAAGTTCTGTTTATGCCCTGAGGATTAACAAAACAAACATAAAATGTTTTCTTTTATGCTTATCAAGGTCCTCACTCCTAGATTACATAAAAACTTTCCCCTATTTTCTTTTCACATTTTTATGAATTTACCTTTCACATTTAATCATTACTCCATTTAAAACGTGTGTGTTTATGATGAGCACGTTTTCTCCAAAAGGATAGCCCATTGGGGATTCTAGCCCACTCCCCGCATGGGAGTCCATTCTGTGGGACTCTTTTCCTCTCCCCACATGGGAGTCTGTATTTGTTCTTCAATAAATCTCCACCTTTGCTATACTTAAAAAAAAAAAAAAAAAAGGATAGCCCATTGCTCTTCTATTTCCATGCCACTACCGGACTTCATAACCTTTACAACAGCTCCCTAATGAACTGTCAACACCCCGTTTTTGGTACCGAGTAAAATATGAGGGGTGAGAAGCCCACACTACAAATATATTCAAAGAGAGGACTTCCAAAAATGAACAAAAACAAACTTAAGCTCATAATGATTTCTGAAGCACCACCAACTTAAAAACATGTAACCTCAAGTACAAAGAATATTACTTAAATAGTTCTTACAGCTTACCAACTGATCTGTTATCCATTTTCCTTCCACAGCTTTTAACACTCTGTATGGAGAAGAGAGACACAGAATAAACCCTTAAAAAACTAAATTTTATAAGGCTCAGAAATGTAAAATCAATAACTTTTAAACATAACTTTTTATAAATGGCTTCAAATAGCAAAATGGGATTGACACTTAAGTGTTTTCCAAATTCTGTTCTCTACAATTTTTCTCACCTCCTTCTTTTTGCACTTCTAACACAGATGCTCATCATAAACTTCCAGAACAGCCAGGGCCTTTGTCCTCAGTCACAACTAATAATTCCCATCAGCCATAATTAATGATAGTTACAAGAGACCCCATGATTAAAAATGCCAAGATCATTACACAAAGAAAAGGCACAAGCCGTATCTGCGCGCACTTGTTTTATGGAGTGAAGTGCTCTGGAAAAGAGAAGTTTCTGCCCCGGCCAGTGCGGCTCCATTGCGCTGTGCACTGGAAGGGTTTGAACCCCAGTCCTGGTGTGTGCAGGAAGGCAACTGGCTACCTGCAGTCCCGGGTGCCCCCTCATCATGCTGCCCTGGGTCATTGTTCCTTCCCTTTCCATTTGTCCCTTTCTCTCTT
Organism: Murina feae; assembly: GCA_004026665.1. Taxonomy (NCBI): domain Eukaryota; kingdom Metazoa; phylum Chordata; class Mammalia; order Chiroptera; family Vespertilionidae; genus Murina; species Murina feae. The sequence continues at coordinate 16,923 of PVJC01031258.1, read as the reverse complement.
TCTCTTTCCCTCTTTTTAAAAAAAGGAGTAAGCATGGTGTCAGGGAAGAATTTAAATATAAATAAATAGTTTCTATGGTTTAATAAATGAGATAAATAACCAAGTTAAATTAATCCAAGCAGGTTTCTGTAATGTGGGGCTCCTCAGGCTTTTAATCCACTTATGAATGTGTTCATCGGACCTGGGGTGTCTGCAGAACAGTGACTGGGTCACTTTGGATAGGAGACTCTCTGGGAAAGTTCTCAAATCCAGAGTGTGAGAGATGCACCAGCAATGCTCAGTAATAACTCAGATTCCCAGGCTCCCCTCAGACCTACTGAATCAGAGTTCCTGAGGATAGGATTTTAAGAATCTGCATTTTTAACCATTACCTCAGTTAATGAATTCTGATATAGATGATCTGCAGACCACACTTTGCAAAAACACTGAGAGAGAACTAAATGGAAGCAGTAACATCCTATAAGCCACCATCACTAACAAGTCTAACATTCCTACTGTCCTGGACCCATCTGCCACATACCAATGATCAGGCTGGGGGCTTAATTCATCCATCCCATCACTAGTGCCTACTGTGCACAGGCACCAGGGCTGATCCCAATATTTTCTAGAAACTTGATAACTCTCCTATTTTGCTTCTCCAAGATGCACTGCTCTTGTATCTGCATACCACAGCACTGAATAAAACCACATTGTGACTAGATAACCTCTACAAATTAAAAAGCCAAATGAAGACTCACTCTTTTTGAAATTCTTCCTGTTTGCTCTTAAGTTGGCTTAACCGTTCCTTTTTGTCTATAAACCTGTAAGAAAAAAAATTAATGTTTTATTTAAATATTCTTTCATTTTTTTCAGTTCAGCCAGATTATATGAACTCTTGGGAAGCCAATCATTTCTGCAGACTCGCTGCAGAAGTGTCACTGAAAGTAAGTGCTGTACCCAACTTCTCAATGGGATGCATGTGGCTGCTCACCACTCGGTTATTTTACAGTTAAATTTAACCTCTCAGCTTCAAAATTCTGTCATGGGTTTATAAAATGTCTAGAGGTTTCCACCTCTAGGTTAAATTATTTCCAAACAGGCACATTACAGCACTAATGTGAATTTTGAATTAAAAAAAAACTGAGTCTTCTATTATAAAAAGTAGAGGCCTGATGCACGAAATTCATGCAAGAGTAGGCCTTCACAGCCGCAGCAGCTGCCTCAATCCCACAGCTCAGCCCAGGCTTTGTCCAGAAGGTCATCCAGATGGCAGTTCGGTCAATTTGCATATTACTCTTTTATTATTATAGATAATTTTTACCCTAGCCAGTTTGGCTCGTTGAATAGAGCATCGGCCCACAGAATGAAGGGTCTCGGGTTTGATGCTGATCAAGGGCATGTACCTCAGTTGCAGGCTTGATCTCCAGTCCAAGATGGGGCATGCAACCAATCGATGTATCTCTCTCTATCTCTCCCCCTTCCTTCCATTCTCTCTGAAAATCAATGGAGGGAATATCCTTGGGTGAAGATTAATAACAACAAAAATAAAAATTTAACTATTAAGCTTAATTTAATCCTGCTCTCACTTATCAATTTGTTCCTTATATTTTTAAAGTACAATTTTTTCTCACTTATTTTATTGCTAGTCATTGGAGATTAAAAAATTAAGTTGCCAAAAGGAAGGGATATCATATTGCAGTGAATCTTCTGTCAGTCTTCTACTCTCATGCTTATTATTTTCTTCCTGTTACTTATTTGGGTTTGCCCTTTTTTGCAGCTTAGGGTAAAAACTCAAATCATTGATTTTATGCCCCCTTCTTTTTATATAATCATATAAAGTTATAAATTTCCCCCTAAGTATTGTTTTAGCTACACCAAAAATGTTGATGAAGTGTATTTAGTTTGAAATTTCTAATTTTCCATAAGATTCCTTTACTCGCAAGTTATTTACAAGTATATTGTTTAATTTTCAGATATAAGGGCTTTCTTAGGTAACTTGTTGTTATTTTCTTAATTATGATGTGGTCATGGAATATACTGTGAGATTTCAATCTTTTTTTTCTTTTTTTTAATTATTACATAAAGTTTTACAAAATTAGTACATATATCTCTTTTTCCCCCTGCCCTTCCCCCAGCCTCCCCTACTCCCCAGTGTTTTGTGTCCATTGGTTATCCTTTTGATTTGAGACCGCCTTGAATTTGGTTTGCCTCAGTGAAAGTTCCACATGCCTCGAAAGAATGTGTATTCTACAGCTACTGGGTACACTGCTCTCTGTATAAGGTCAAGTAGCTGAAGGTAGAAACCTTCACTCAGAAGGTGTCATTCAGATCGTCTAGATCTGTGCTGTTCAATATGGTAAACACAGTCACACATGGCTATGGAACACCTGAAATGTGGCTTGTTGCTTAATAAGGATTTGATTTTAGAGTCACATGACTAACATTGTGCAACTGATTTTCAACTGAGTTAACAGTGGTTCACTATTTTCAAGGAAACAATGGTGCTACAGCAACACGGTATACAGTCTAAAGACAGGCTTTGCCTGTCTCCTGAATTTCTAGCCTAAGTGAAAGCAATTTAACAGAACAATAACAGCCCTAAAAATCTCTCCCTTACAAGTCTCTCTAAAACACTAGCTCTATAACACCATGTTGAAACATAAATGGTCTAATTATGACCATTTAATAGCCACCGAAAATGTACAATCCTATCTAATAAAGGAATATGCTAATTGACCCTCATAGCATCACAAAGATGGCAGCGCTCACAGCCAATAAGGAGGGAATATGTTAATTGCTGCCCTGCCCTCAAAGATGGCAGCACCCACAGCCACAAGATGGCAGTGCCCAGTCCCCTCAGCCCTGCCAAGGCAGCAGGTACAGCAAGGCTGAGCCTGCCCCCAGGCAGGCCTGGCCACTCCACGCACCGGGCCTCTAGTACATAATATATTAAACAAAAATGCAAATCAAGCCCAGCTGGTGTGGCTCAGTGGTTGAGCATCAACTCATGAACCAGGAGGTCACAGTTTGGTTCCCAGTCAGGACAGAAATCCAGGTTGTGGGTTTGGTCCCCAGTTGGGACCCACGGGGGCCTGGGGGCGCCAGAAACCAATCAATGGTTCACTCTCATGTTGATTTTTCTCTCTCAAATCAATAAAAACATGTTTAAAAATTCAGTTCCTCAGTTATACTAACCACATTTCAATAGCCCCAAATGGTTGGCTTCTATCATACTGGAAAGAGTAGAAACAGAACACTATGGCAGAAAGTTCTATTGGGTAGCACTACCCCACCTTCAATGGCCAGTAAGGTGGTTAGTGCATGAAACAGTACTAAAAAACTCAGAAACCAACGTGAAATGTAGACAAACCCAGAGACTCATCAATTAACTTACAGGCTTTTATTGTGTGCCTGCAACTTATAACAAAAATTCTGCCACAATATTAAGAAATCTAACGATATGTTCTGTAGCTTGGACATATTACTTATTTGTTTTATGCTTCCATTTCCTTGTATATAAAAAAGAGAAACTAATGTATTTATTTCTATTTCACTAAGGCAATGTGGTGATTCATGGTCCCGTAACCTGAAGGATATGACAAACTGACAAAGATTCACCAAACCATGCAAAAAAAGGACTGACAGAGGAAGATAAAATCTTGCTTTTAGAAGTTATGAATGTTCTCCTTTCAGATGTCATAAAAATGGCACTCCACTTTGCACTAGAACAAACTGGGATGACAAACAACTTTGTTCAGCTCTAAAAGCTGGTTGATTCTCTTGGGCTTTGTTAACACACATACACACACACACATACAAATACACAGTTGACAGCAGGAATAAACAGAAGATAATTCCTACTGTACTGAACAGTTCATGAGTCATGGTATCCTTGATGAAGGAAATTAAAACGAAATGGTGTTAACAAAGCTAAACAGCAGATGATATCAAGGAATGTGGCTGGGTCAGCATTTCAACTGCTCATCAGCACACTCATCCATTCTCTGCATTCTCCATCCCACTACTCATGGAAATAGATAAAAAATTCATTCCACAGGTCTGTGCTTTCTCAATATGGTTTCCAACAAATGGAAAGATTAACAGTCATTATATTCAAACCAGACTTGACTCATAAAGGAGCCCTGGCTAGTGAGGCGCAGTTGGTTAGAGTGTCATCACATATGCCAAAAGGTTGTGGGTTCCATTCCTGGTCAGGACACATTATCTCCCCCCTACCCTTCTCTTCCCTTTAAAGTCAATAAGCATGTCCTTTGTGAGGATTATTTTTAAAAAGTAGGGGGGAAGGAATCATATTATATGTACTTTCAAGTTGGGTTTATCACATAAAATATTCTGTATGTATGTTTTTCCATGTGACAACATATAAGCATCTCATTCTTGAACAAATACACAGAATTTCATACAACAGACATCATATATTTTACTTTTTAAAAAAAATCCTCACCTGAGGATATTTTTCTGTTGATTTTTTAGAGAGAGTTGGAGAGGGCAAGACAGAGAAATATCGATATGTAAGAAACACAGATTGGTTGCCTCCCGCACCAGCCTGACCACGTACCTGCAACTGAGATACGTGCCCTTGACCGGAATCAAACCCCGAACCCTTCAGTCTAAAGGCCGACACTCTACCCACTGAGCCAAACAGGCTAGAACTTATAATTTACTAATATAAACTCCTATTAAACATTGCCAATTTTGCACTATTATCAATATTATGAATGAATATCTTAGTGCATAAATCTTTACAAGCTTCTAAGATTCTCTGAGAAATTCCAATAAGTAAAATAAATTGCTAGGTCAAATATTTACAAGCAAAATTCTGGCAGTTATTTTTAAATTTCTTCTGGATCATTTAATATAATTCACAACTCCACCAGTAACAGAATCGGTTTTTACACACCCTCCCTAAACACTGCACATTTTAGTCTTTGCTAACCTGATTCCCACCCCTTTCCCCCAAAGATAGTTCATAAGAAATGAATGCCCTTTCTCTATATAACTATTTAATTTTCTTTTGTTATTTCTATCTATATCCTTTGTCCATCCTTCTATAGTTTTTTAAGGATTATTAGGGAAATTAGCCATTTTTCTTTCATACATCTTGAAAAATCTCCCACCTCAATCTGCATTCTGACTACTCATGTTTCTGTTCTACAGAATTTTCCAATTTTTATGCAGATACGTCTATCAATTTTGTGTTGGTTTGTTCAATGACTTCAGTGTTTTGTGGTTTCTGAAAGGAACCTGCCAGTGAACCTGTACTGTGCACCATGGCTTTTACAACAGTTTCCTATATTTTCTCTCCCAAATTAAAAAGGCCTTCTACATTATTTACCAAATTTCTCCACTTATAAGATTTATTTTCTTCCCTGAAAAAGTACTTCCTTAAATTGATTACTGTTTCCTAAATTCTTCCATACTTACAACTCATTATTTCTTTTCCATTAAAAAAATACTCCCTGCCCTAGCCAATTTGGCTCAGTGGATAGAGCGTCGGCCTGGGGACTGAAGAGTCCCAGGTTCGATTCCGGTCAAGGGCATGTACTTGGTTGCGGGCACATCCCCAGTGGGAGGTGTGCAGGAGGCAGCTGATCGATGCTTCTCTCTCATCAATGTTTCTAACTCTCTATTCCTCTCCTTTCCTCTGTAAAAAATCAATAAAATATATTTTTAAAAAATACTCCCTTAAGTTGACTTCAAATCATTCTCCCTTCAACAGAGGTGGATGGGAGAGAGGCAATCACCTAGCACCCCGATGGTACAAGAGATGGCACACCACCCAGTGCAGGCTTCCGGGGAGCTTTGTGTGAGCTATGCCTATCTGAGCTAAGACTTGGGATGACTTAGAGCTGGCCCTGTTAAGGGAAAGAAGTAATTATGGGCAGAGGAAATTGTTTCACAAGATAAAAAATTAATCTCTGCACCAAAGCATCACTCCCAAGTGGGATACTGAGGACAGAAGTGTGCTGCTAATGAGTGTGAGTCTTGGTACTGATAATCAGGGGCAATTGAGAGCTGTCCACAGGTTAGACCATTCATAAATATTCCATTATTACCAGAAAAACAGCACCAGGGCAGGCTCTCTCTTAGGGATCCACATCAATTCTGTGCTAGGTGATAGATAATTAACATCATTATAACTATTAAGCCACCTACTGTGCACTAGATGTCCCAAGCATAGCACCTTTCACAAAATAACCAGTCCCTCCATCTGCCTGCCCAGTCCTTTCCCTCACCCTAAGGGTGTATGTTTACTTTGTGCCTAGGGTTATGGCAATAGGAAGGTTTGAGAAACCTTTAATGTATTATAACCACTAACGTATTATAGAAAGGAAAAAAAATCCAGAACTTTCAAATAAGCAATTGAAGGCCTAAAAAAATATTCTGTCTCCTTTATGTATTTCTGTACTTTACAATTTTCTACAATACTCACATATACTTTTACAATCAGAAAAAAGACATATAATCAACGAAAATGTCTCATGTTCACCCCCTGAGGATCACATCTACTATAAAAATCCTACATACGAGGGAATATGCAAATTGACTGTCACTCTGCCACAAAGATGGCGATGCCCACAGTCCAGGCGGGGGTTTCCATAACAGAAGATGGCTGTGTCCACAGCAGAGGCAGGGCTTCCATAACACAAGATGGCGGCACCCACAGCAGAAGCCAAGTTCCCTTAACAAGCAATCAGCAGGGACCTGAGGCTGCAACCGCCCCCTTACACTACCGTTCCCCCCCCCCCCCGCCCTTGGGGCTTAACAAGGGACCTCAGGCCACGAGCCCCCCTTGGCAGGGCTTGACAGGGGAATCTTAGGCCACGTCCCCCACCCAGCAGGGTTTGACGGGGACCTCAAGGAACGCCTCCCGCCTTGACAAGGGTGGCACCAGCAGGGTCTGGACCTAGCCCAATGCGGGGGGTGGGGCTGGCCCGGTCTGGGTCTTGTGAGATTTTGAGGCACACATGGGTGGGCGGGCACTTGACTCTGGGTCCCTTGGTGCGCCCCAGACTCTGACAGGAGGAAGATTTTCATATACATTTTACTAATTTTCTTTCATCTCTTGACACTTCTATTACAGAGCAAGGGCAAATAGCAATATTAAAATATTTCCTCTAATTCCCTTTTTAAAAAAATATATTTTATTTGATTTTTTACAGAGAGAGAGGGAGAGGGAGCTAGAAACATCAATGAGAGAGAAACATCGATCAGCTGCCTCCCGCACACCTCCCGGGGATGTGCCCGCAACCAAGGTATATGCCCTTGACCGGAACTGAACCTGGGACCTTTCAGTCCACAGGCAGACAACGCTCTATCCACTGAATCAAACCGGTTAGGGCACTAATTCCCTTTTAATGTGCACAAATTTCATGTACCGGGCCACTAGTATATATATATAATTCCCTTATGGTATCTAAAGTTCTTAGGTCCCTTGAGACAGGTTATATTTTTTGGGTTCCTTAAATGTAAGGGGGAGAAATAAACACACTGTTTTTAGGTTACTGTGGGGAGTTTTACCCATCACTGATTTGGGCCCAGACTGTGGAAGAAGAATTAATGATTATTTCCGGATATAGAAATAAGGCAGTGAGGCTTCTCAGGTAAGAGCACAGAGGTTCCTGGGAAAAGAGAGCACAGCAATCTCCTTGTTTAAGTGGAGGTGGTTAAAGAAGTAGATATTTCTTGAATTAGGATATGAACACAGTAAGAATTACTAGCCATCAAATTTTTCTTCCTTAGCTTTAGGCATATACTAGTAAGGGTGTAATGTTTATGGACAAATGCAATAGGGAAAAAACATGGTCCTCATTAGGATGGTTTTTTATGTTAGAACATTTAGGATTTCATACAATACAGTAAAAATACTCCATTGGCAGGAATGAAGGTTAAGTCCGTAGAAAACGGAAACCAAGTACCATTTAGTCTCCTAACTTGTAAAATGGGAAAACTGCTTACAGTATTGGTTACAGGGATTAAATAAATGTGAAAGCATCAAGTACAGGCACTTAGCACATAACATACTCTAGTTTCCCTTTTCTTCATTATAATGAGTGATTTAGCACTTAATCTTACGAATGTACTAAACTGAACTATATATATATATATAAAATACAGTTCAGATCTGAAAGTGAATTTAAAAATTAGCATAGTCCAGGCACAACTCCTCTGTTTGTTCACTTTTAAGACAGGTTAATAACACATGGCTTTGTGGTAGGAAGTAAATGGCAGATAATAAATGTGAAAGCCTTTCATAAATCCTAAAAGGTATGATGAAGCGTAGCCAGTGATACTGACTGAAAACCAAACTTACATTTTCTTAGCAGATACAATCAAACAGCAGTGAGGGTGGCAAACTCCTGTCTAAAGATCATTCACCTGTAGAGCTTTTGTTCTGCTGAGTGAGGCATGCAAATGTGGCCTCAGAACTGAATCCTTAAGACAATAGATTTTTACAGACAGGCAGGCTATCCTTACTGACAACCAGAAGAATACTAGGGGAGAACAGAAATATCTAAAAGGTAATTTTTTGAATGTTGGTTGTGTTTTCCCCTTGAAATCTTCAGAAATATCTGAATTTCTTGCTCATCCTTTATCACACTTCGGTTTGTTTAGTGCCTATATTTGTTTCCTGGTAAAATGTAGTAATATTTTCTTAAAACTCATTAGTGAAGGTAATGCTGCATCATTTCTGAAAATCTAAACTAATAAAAGCGGAATAGTAAAATTAACCGTCCCTTCGGGACGCCTACAGCCAATCAGAGTGGCTGTATGCAAATTAGCGCAGCCAAGATGGCGGAGGCCCACCGCAAACTGGTCCTGCCTGAGGAGCAGGGTGGGAGGAGCAAGCAGGCCCCCATGCTGCGGCCTGGAAATAGACAAATCAGGAGGGTATGCACAGGCAGAAACTTAGCCTCGGTGACCCGAGGTCGGTTCCAGGCCATGGTGGCAGCCGAAGGTTCCGGGAGCCGGCTGCCAGCCCCTGCCCCTGCGGTTGAGGCCTGGGGAGAGACCGTTGGCAGGAGAAGTACTTAGCGCCCTGCATGCCCGGCTCCTGGGTCTGATCAGCCCGGGTGCTGGTACTAAAAAACGGCTATCCGGTGCCCAGAGGGGCGTGTCCCATCCATAGGGCCTAAGTCCGGGCTGGGGCGGGCACTTAGCGCCCTGCATGCCCGGCTCCTGGGTCTGATCAGCCCAGGCGGCTGGTACTAAAAGCGCCTTCTGGCGCCCAGAGAGGCGTGTCCCATTGGCCAGCACAGAGCGCTAGGCAAGCGATGGGAGAAAAAGCAATGGGGACCCTCAGGCAGCACCCAGCAGGGCCTGCTTGGAGGTCACCGCGCAGACAAGTGGGGGCTGCAGGTAGCACACAGCAGGGCCTGCTGGGTGATGGGAGAACAGGGAAGCAGGGTGACCAGAGAGCTGGTAATCCGATTGCAGGCAGCATCCAGCAAGGGCTGCTGCACTGCCATGGGGGAGCAAGGAATCTCTGGGAGGTCACTGTGGTGACCCCCTAGCAGACAAGCATGCCGCAGGCAGCACACAGCAGGGTCTGCTGGGCAGTGGCGGCCACCATGGGGGAGCAAGCAAGGGGGCCACTAGAAAACAGGCATTAGGACCAGCAGGCAGCACACAGCAGGGCCTGCTGAGCTGTGGCTGTGGCGAAGGGGGAGCAAGTAATCAGGACTCGCAGACAGCACCAGCAGGGCACCCTGCTGGGTGGTGGCAGTGGCAATTGGGGAGCAGGCAAGCAGGGCGACCATGGAGCAAGCAATGGGGACCTACAGGCAGCACCCAGCACAGACTGCTGGGTGGTAACTGCATCCACCAAAGAGCAGGCAAGTAGGGTGACCAGGGAACAGGCAATCGACCTGCAGGCAGCACCCAGCAGGGCCTGCTTGCCCATCCCCATGGTGTGGAGCAGACAGGCCCGGCAGAGAGCAGAGAATCACATGAAGTAGAGACCAAAGCCATCAGTAGCACATCTCCTGAGGGCTTCTCAATTGGGGAGGGTGCAGGTTGGGCTGAGGGAACTCCCCACCTGCCCTCCCCCTCCCCAACCTACCCATGCACGAATTTCGTGCACCGGGCCCCTAGTGTACTTATAAAAGCAATATCCATATGCTCATAAAATATGTCTGCCTTTTCAATTCACACTTAAAAATAATTGGCTCCTAAACCAGCAGGCAGATTTTCCTGGTGCTAGTCTCTGGGTATCCTCACATTATGCTCCCCATCCCGTTCCTATCCCTATTATAAACCAGTAACTGACTTCTTTCCAGTTTTGACTGGGAAGGTGACTTTAACTTGTCAGTTCCCTATTGAGCAACAGTGCTATTTTTGGTATCAGATAAATGTATAATCCAGAAAATCATATTCCTGTTAAAAGACCTGTAATTGTAAAATGTTCACCAGTACAATCCAAGGATTATGTTGGGGTACTGCTGAAATCACTTCTCTTCATCTCTTTTTTTAAGAAAATATATTTTATTGATTTTTTTATAGAGAGGAAGGGAGAGGGACAGAGAATTAGAAACATCGATGAGAGAGAAACATCCATCAGCTGCCTCCTGCACACTCCCCACTAGGGATGTGCCCGCAACCAAGGTACATGCCCCTGACCGGAATCAAACCCAGGATCCTTGAGCCCGTAGGTCGATGCTCTATCCACTGAGCCAAACCGGTTAGGGCACTTCTCTTCATCTCTTAAAGAAGCGCACAAGTTAAAAGGCAGGTGAAAAAGTGGAGAAGTAAGTGGGTATTGTCTTAGGACTGGGGCCAAGGTGAGAGATGAGAAAAGGATAGTGTTGGTGACAATACTATGGTATAAGGAAGTCTTCCCACTGAACAACAAAAAAGTAGTGTGTAGATATTTCTCAACCAATCTACCAACTCTTACTTTTCACAAAATTATACAAAAACACAAGCTTCCTTCTTAGTTGTGAAAGGAACTATTATGAGATAGTCTTTAATATCTAATTTTCCTTGAACTGTTAAACTATTTTTTGATATATATTTTTATTGACTTTAGAGAGGAGGTGAGAGCGAGAGAGTGATAGAAACAATGATGAGAGAGTCACTGATTGGCTGCCTCCTGCACACCGCCTACTGAAGATGAAGCCTGCAACCTGGGCATGTGCTCTGACTGGGAATAGAACCCATGACCTCTTGGTTCATAGATTGATACTCACCACTGAGCCACAACTGCTGGGCCTGTGAAACTATTAAAACCTGTATATTCAGACAGCCCACTAATGAAACTAAAAAAAAAAAATACATTTACAAGAACTTTAATATGCATGATCACATTCAAGATCCATGTAAACACAGATAATTAGGTTAATTTACTGAAAAGAATCAGACGTTAAATAAGAGTTTTTAAACTGTAATGTAAATCTCCATATTTTATTTCCAAGTGATTTCCCACAGTCAGCGAGGAGTTTTTCATAAAGAGTCTGAAAGCAAAACACAGAGTTCAAAACTCTCATAAACACTAAAAATATCTCACAACCAACCTCTGACCCCCTGAAACTTGAGGCTTAGTAGTAGTCAGTGTAAATCCTTGAGAACAGAGACCTGCCTTTCTCTTCTGTAAATTGCAAGAATGCTTGGTGTAGATAACTACATCCAGTGAGAGCTCATAAAAAATGATTTGGCTTTTAGCACAATGGTCCTGGGTCTCTAGAGATTCTTTCATCTTAGCAGACATGTGGCATTGTTCTGGGAATGATGAAAACAAACTCCTCTTCTTAAGGAATACACCGTTCAGAAATGGGAACAATGAAGTGACATGAAGCTGGCTGAGCAGACCACTCGAGCAGTCTTCTTGTCCCTGAACCCTAAATTTTCTTTTTTATCTCTCAATTTTGAATGGTTCTGGTACGTGCTCTTTATTTTTCTTGGTCAAAAAAAGAAAACCACTAGAACACACCTCTCCTCTGAAAATTCACTTTAGTGCTCAGATTTAGAAAAAAAATTTTTTTTAAAGGTTTATTGCCTTTTATCATTTTTTCAACAATAAGCCTACTGTGTGCTCCACTGCTGCAGTGCAAAATACTGGTGATCTGATTGAACAAAACCAGAATTCACGTCCTCATGAAACTACATTGTAGATGCAGAGCTCTTCCTCAAATAAATAACATTACACATCATGCTCAGTATCAGACGGGATTGAATACTGTGATAGGGAATAACGGGGGGAGAGATGGAATGTGAACCTACCTTAGAGAAGGTCAGGGAAAGCCTCACTAAGGAAGAAACATTAAAGTTAAGACAGAAAGATAAGATGCCAATCAAGAGGCAAAGTGTTTCAGGCAGAGGGATCAGCAAGGGGAAGAGCCCAGTGGTGAAAAAGTTGAATGTGTTTGACGATTTATGCATGAATGGCATGAGTTTATATTTAAGTGCTTAATATATGCTAGACTTCATGCTAAGTAGTTTAATGCATCCTCTTACGCAATCACTACCAGAAACCCCACCATTTTCAAAATGAAATAAACAAGCATAGGCAAGGTTAACTTGTTCAAAATCACATAGCAAGTGGGGGAGCTTGGATTCAATTCAATATCAACCCAAAGCCTACATTTTCAACTCAACCTTATTGCCAAAGTCAAAGATAAGCAATAGCCACATCACATGGGACTTTATTACTTTTTAATTGGGTTACTTTTTTGAATTTTAAACTCAGTGGAAATTCATTGAAAGGTTTAAACAAAACAATAACGCTATCTGATTTACTTTTCTACAGTGGCTGTTGTGTGCTGGCCAGAGAGGGTAGGGAGGAGGAAAAAAGGAAACCAGTAAAGGGCCAAGAGAGAAGTGAGGACAGTCTGGACTAGAAGTAGACAAATTCAAGATCTATTTTAGAGCAAATCAAATTAGACTTGGCAATTATTTGAGTCCATGAAATAACTCCCAGGCTTCTGGCTTAGTAACAAAGGGATTACCACGAAGGATATAAAGGAAATGACTCAGGATCAGACAATGTGGGAACGAGAGTAGATCCATTCAGTCATTCAGTAAAGCTTATAATCTTATCCTCTACTATGTGAGGACATGGGAGAGTACAAAACTGATAAAGTCTTGCCCTCAGAGAGCTTACATCTTTGGAGTGGAGGGCAGTTAGACATACTAATGTGTAAGCCATAGATGGAGATAATTGCTATGTAAGCCAATAAAGCAGGTAACCTGGGAAAGGAGGTGACTGTTTTAATTGAGTGGTCAAAAAGAGTTTCTCTAATGAGCAGAGGCCTAAAGGAAACAAAGGCAGCCCTGACTATTTTGGGGAGAAGAGCTCCCAGCAGTGTAAGACTGCAATGTCATGAGGCAGGAGTGTTTTTGGTGTGTCTGAGGACTGGCAAGGAAGCCAGGTGGTGTAGCAGAATAGGTAAGGAACAACTAATAGAACAGAGGACAGGCAATGCAGAACTCTGATTAAGGATGTCAGCTTTTTTACTCTGAAATCCTGAAAGCTTTCAGAGAGGAATGGAGGAGTGGTGTTAGTCTGGTTGCAATATGGAAATAACACTATACGGAAGCAAAGGTGGAAGCAGAGGCTCAGGAGGGACTGTTCCTTTGGTGGACCAGCGTAGTGATGAAAGGGTCAAGCTTAGGACAGCTTTTGAATCTGTTGATGAGATCAGGTGGGATAGCATTAAGAGGGGAGTCAGGGAAGACTGTTTTGTTGTCCTGTACCAAAGAAGAATGGGGTTACCATTTACTGAGTTTGGCGTGAGCATGGAAGGAACAGATTTATATTGGAAAATAACTCTGCCAACACAGAGATACTTATTACAAATTTAAATATAGATGTTGGGCAGGCAGCTGTTTTCTAGATTCCAGAGAGGTCTGGTTTGGATCTAGTCTGGCAGTGTTCAGCATATAGATGGTATTTAAGTCAAGAGAATGGATGTAGGAAAACATACAGATAGAAGATCCAAAACTGAACCCTTGAAAAACTCCATCAGTTAGACATTCCTGTCTCATACCTGGTATTCTTAAAATTAAAAAACTGCTTTAATTTGTAAAGCTATCACTTATTAGTTTAGTTTCTCAAGTCATCAAATGCATCCATGAAACACGACGATGAACTAAAAAGTTTATATTCTACAAATCTCAAAACAGGAGGGGAAAAAAAAAAAAAAAAAAAGAACTGAACTCCATTCATGACCAGAGGAAAACTAGGAACTCAAAACATTTCCAAATATAAAGGTTGTACAAACTAGTGGTTAAATGCATGGTATAAGAGTTCAGGATGTCTGGATCTTCATTCTGGTCCCTACACTCAACTATGTGCCCTAGGGGAGTGCACTTACTATGCAGTTTACTCAGCAGTAAGTTGGGGGTAATAACTTCTTGGGTTAAGTGAATTACTACCTGAACTTTTGCAATAAAAATGTTAGCTTATCTTAGTGAGATAGAAGTTGGGAGAGAGATCCTTCAATTAAACACACGAATTCTTTAATTACCTTAACCAAGGTCTTTTAGCTCTGTTTTGATTTCAAAACTTGTTCCTAAATTTAATTCTCTTAACTCACGGCTTAAAACAAGGCCAAAACACATGCCCAAAATCCTTAGTCTCCAAAACAATCAGGGAGCAGCTAGCCAGTCCCCGTCCACCCTGAGCAGGCAAGTCTGATATCAAGGCCCAGCTGCGACCCGGGCTTCCAGGGCTCGAATCCCTCCTTAACCACTTACTTGACTCTCTTCTGGTCTCTCCTACAGGGTGAGTGTATTTTCAAAGACACAGGGAAAGATTACACCAGCTTTGAATGGGAGTGCAGCAAAGAGCTGAGACTACAGCTCGAGGGCAGCAACAGGGGCGGCCTGTCCAGAGTCTCCGTCCGTCCCTTTCCAGAGCCCAGAGGGGCCAGATGCCTCTTGCGTGGGTGATGGGGAAACGGCGACCTTCCCCCATCTTGCCCCCGACCCGACCCTGTTCCCTGGGAGCAAAGGAGCTCCCCGCCCCAGCTCCCCTCCTCTCGCGGGAGTCCGGGGTCCAGACCGGGGCCTCGGGCTCCAGGCTCCAGCCTCCAGCGCGGAGCTCAGGAGCCAGTCGGGGAAGAGACAATAGGGCCGTGGAGGCCGCCGTACCTCTCACGGTCGCGGCCGTCGAAGTAGACAAAGTCGCCGTTCTGAACGCACTTGGCGCAGGTCAGCCGGCGGCGGGTGGTGTTGCACAGCGGACACCGCTCCACCGCCACGTACAGCCCCTCCGCGTCGTCCACTGAGTCCACCAGGTCCCGGGCGAGCGGCCGGGGCCCGCAGCCCGGAGCCTCCGGCGCCCGGGCTCCCTTCCCACTGGGAGACGCCATGATAGCCTGAGAGCGGAGCCAGTCACGTGGGATTTTGTTTTCAACCAGATGCATCCTGGGCGAGGGGGCGGGGCCTGGGAGGCGAGGGGGCGGGGCCTAGGGGCGCGGAGCGCGGGCGGGGGTCCCGGCGAGGCCCCGGCCCCGCCTCCCGAGGGCGGGGCGTGTGGCTCTCCCTGGCTGCGCGGGGCGGCGCGTCGGAAGCAGAAGTCAGGTGAGAGGGGCGAGTTGGCCAAAATGTCTTCATCCCGGGATCATGCCGAGGCCACAGGTTTAGGTCTCTAATGGTGCCAGAAATAGTCATACGACGCCCCAAGGAGTCTGGGAAAACGGGTTGGGAACAAAATAAGGGACTTGAATTCGCTTGATGCTTTAAAATTTGGCTAAAACGACCCCAAACAAGGTTGGTGCAGGGGCTGGGTCTTGGAATGAGGGTTCATTGTGGCTCACCCACTTCCTCAATGGCTGTGTGATCTGGGGCAAATTCTTGACCTCTTGGCTTGTGTTCTCATCTGTTTCATGGAGAAGTACCTACCTAACCAGCATCGTGAGAATCACTAAGCAAACAAGTTTAATAATAATCTGATAATCTATAATAAGAGTATAATATGCAAATCAACCGAACAGCGGAATAACCTTAGTGACAAAGCCAGGGCTGTGAGGGCTGAGGCAGGGGGCTTCCAGGGCTGAGCCCTTTGCACGAATTTCGTGCTTTGGGCCTCTAGTATTATTAACAATAATCTGATATGTTACTACTAGCTAACCAGTGGAAACAACCGTACTACTGAACGCAGAAATCACCTTTGTATCTTATTGAAAAGATAATTTTAAAGTAATGGCCAACATTCCGCTCCTACCCACTCTGCCTGGGCCATGCTCTGAGAAAGAATTTGAACTAGATAGAAAATAACCTAAATAGGATTACTCCCAGTTTATATTTCAGGGAGGGGTAAATAAGGTGACTCATACGATTGTTAACAGAGTAATCAGTGTTTGAATATGCTCCTAAACCACAGAAGGAAAAAAGAGGGCTTATGGGTCAAATGATCTAGACCAGTGATTCCCAAGGATTATTTTAGTAGGTTGTCAACTGATAACTGCCCTAAATTCTCTCTCTAGCAGGGACTTCCCTCCCACCTTCCACACCTAGAGGTTCATAACTGCCCACTAGGCAGCAAGTGATATACCATGGCCACCAGCTCAGCATGTTGGAAACTGAGCTCGCTCTCGTCACAAATGTTTCCTCCTCTTGGGAAAGACATAATCACTACCATTTGGGGCTATGAGTCATGTTAGCCTTTTCCCTCCCTGTTAACCTCCACATTTCCATCAAATGCTGATGACTCCAGAAATTAATTAGGTCTTGAATCTAAACCCTTTGCTCCATCCTCTTAGTCTTATCCAATCTGTTTTAACACAATCTAAACTAATAAAAGCGAAATATTAAAATTAACCGTTTCTCCGAGACAGGGTAAGCCACGCCCACCAGCCAATCAGAGTGGCTGTATGCAAATTAGCCCAGCCAACATGGCGGCCGCCACTCACGGACCTGAGTAAACGTTTAGGCAGCGTCCGTTGCAGCAGGAGCGAGAGGGAAACTGTTTTCGGCCCTTGG
>PVJC01031257.1:0-20666 GCA_004026665.1 Murina feae | reverse complement strand
CCTGATCAGGGCAGGTTGGCTGGCCAACCTCCTGCCTTCTCCTCCTCCCGACAAGCCTGGCCTTGATCTGCCAATTGGAGCCAGGCTGCCCGGACCCCATCTGTGCATGAATTCGTGCACTGGGCCTCTAGTTGGTTAATAAAATTATATAGGCTCCAAGTGTACAATTCTCTAATATATCATCTGTATATTGTATTGTGTTACCACCCAAAGTTAAGTCTCCTTCCATCACTATTTACCCCCCCTCCCCACCTTTAATCTCTTCTACCTCCCCCACCCCCTTTCCTTTAGCTAGGAGTTTCTATGTTCAGACCATTCTGTGTGGTTATTTTAGGTCTCTGAGTTCATAAAGCTACCGTGCAGGCCTCCCCTGAGCTTGTCAGGTTCAGTATGTTACCCCTTTTTCATCCACAAATTCAAGGGGTTTGGGGGGGTATTTGAGCAAATGGAGGGTTGTCTGCCACCGTGATGACTCAGTGGATTAAGTCCCGTCAGAAACTCCCAGAGATCAGGCATGTGAGCCATGGGCATGTCCTGTGAGGGAGGGGTACTGATTGGGAGGCAAGCTGGCACAGGTGTGCTTGGGGCCTGGGATTTAGCTATAAATTCTGTTCTCACATGGCGTCTTATTTTGAGACAGGGCACTGAGATGTACCCACCCCTATATCAATCTCCCTGCACCTGAGGTTGGAACTCTAGCTTGGCATAAGGCTGCCCTCTCTCTGGTCCTCGGCTGAAACATGAACTCTCCCAAGAGGAAATGTTCTCTGAGCTCAGCGGACTGGGGAGCCATGTTTCCTGTTTTGGTGGGAGGTTGTGCCCTAAGGAGTCTGGAAAAGGAGCCCCTTCTCCCTCTGACATTTCGGAGGTATGTTATCTTAGAAGCAACATTTGAACAGGAATTGCCAGGGACTGTGTGCACATGGAAGTTTGAGAAATGCTGATTGAGGAGATTCAGCTGTGGGCAGCACAAATGGGGAGAAGGTTCTGAAGGCAGCTGCTAAAAGGGAGGGTGAGTAAAGAACTGGGGGCGGGGTGTTCTGCTCCCTGGCACATAGTAGGTATGTCAGTGTAAGAAAGTCCACACCTACACAGAACTGTTATAAAAATTCATTTGAGCCACACAGAGGATCTGCCTGGAAACAAGACTGAGAAAAGGCTTCCTAGAAGGACAGCTCGCAGCCTCTTTTCTGCATTTGGATCTCAGGAAGATTCCATGCAGATGGGAGACAGCGGGGCAGGGATTGGATTACAGGGGAGTTAACAAGATTAGGTGTTCTCTTGAGGGAGGTCTTGCTTGAGGGGTCTGAAAAGAAGCTTTTCAAAGGCTGTTAACTTGGATGCAGAACAATGGGCAGGGTTTGCTTAGGGCCAAGATAACCTTTTACTAGGGAAGTATAAGCTGAGGGCATGACTTACGAGCATGGCCTGTACGGATCAGTTCACTCTTTGGAATTACTTTCTACAGGAACCTCCCCCACTTTTCTGTCCACAGTATTTAATGACTTTGTGTGTGAGATCAAGTGTCTTGGCCTGTGACTAGGCCATCAGTGGCCAATGGGAATGCAGGAAGCTGGCCCGGCACCTCCAGGGAGCATTGAGTGAGCCCAGGAGTAGGTCCTTCCTCTGTGTGTGTGTGGGGTGGTGGGGGGCGGGTGGCGGGGCTAGCATTGCCTTTGAGCTGAGTGGGAGTTGCAAAGGCACCAACTCCAGAAGTCTGGGCCTCAGCCCCTTGCTCCCAGTGTGGTGCACATGATGGCCTGGGAGGGTTTTAAATTGCCAAGTCTTAGGCCCACCCTAGACCTCCTGAATCAGAACTACATTTTAACAGGAATTGCCAGAGACAGTACACATGAAAGTTTGAGAAATGCTGGTCTACAGTGCAATCGAGGAAACACCCAGCTCCTTGCACACCTAGGCCAAGACAGAAAGCCGACACCTGGCCACACTCAGCCTTACTGGGTTGCACTTTAATATTGCTCATACTTCTTTGTTTGCTTAATGGTCCTTGTGAGCCAACTAGACTTTTAATCTGCTTCTGAATTTATAATTTTTTAAATTGATTTTGCTATTCCACTTAGTTATGCATTGATTCATTGGTTTGATTCTTGCATGTGACCTGGCTGGGGATCAAACCCACAACCTTGGCATATTGGGATGATGCTCCAACCAACTGAGCTACCTGGCCGGGCTGCTTCTGAATTTTTATAAATATGGAGTAAATGGCTCTGTCCTTCACAACACTCAATGCCCGCTATATAAAACTTCAAGGAGAAAGTAAAAGACTAGTATGCCTACTCCTTTCCAATAACTGATCTTATTTCCCTTTTTACCATGGCTATGTGTTAACCTCGTCAACTGTATTTACATTCTACTTTATTTTCCTCTGGTCCATACTTTTTGTGTCTAGTTTACTATTAGCCTATTGTTAAGCTTTTCATTATAAGCTTTTAGAAACAGCACCTTGTTTGAGTCAGGTGACTTGGAAACGTCTGTGAGCAAACCCTCTCCCCTGCGTGGGCATCACCCTTTCATGGAAGAGCCAGGTCATGGCACGTTCTCTGCTGGATTTTGTTTGAGAAGAGGATGGAGGGATTGGGAGAAGGATGTGTCCTGGAACTTCTACCCTGACTTAGGAGAAAAGAAAACCCAACCAGCTAGAGGTTACTCGGAGACAGGCTAATCAGCCAAGACAAGCAGAATAGGAAAACTCAAATAATTAAACAGCCAAGCAGCTTACGGTCATCTAGTAAACCCTCAACTCCTCTCTTCCATAATCAAGAACACTTTTGCCCTGGGCTCAATTGCTTGAGCATATTGTCCAGTGGTTCTCAACCTTCCGGCCCTTTAAATACAGTTCCTCATGTTGTGACCCAAACATAAAATTATTTTCGTTGCTACTTCATAACTGTAATGTTGCTCCTGTTATGAATCGTAATGTAAATATCTGATAAGCAGGATGGTCTTAGGGGACCCCTGTGAAAGGGTCATTTGACTGCCAAAGGGGTTGCGACCCACAGTTTGAGAACCGGTGGCATAGTCCCATGCACCCAGAGGTTTCTGGTTCGATTCCTAGTTGGGGCATATGCCTGAGTTGTGGGTTCAATCTCCAGTAAGGGGTGTGCAGGAGGCAGCAGATCAATGTTTCTCTCGCTCACCCTCTCCCTTCGTCTCTCTAAAATCAATAAAAACATTAAAGAAAAAAAAAAGAAACACTTTTTAAATTTTACCAGTAACAACTTGAGGTGCTTACACTGTGTCCCTCCCAGCTCCCCTCCTGCACCTTAGTGCCCATCTTACCTGATTGGGGGTCCTTCGTGTTGGGGGACTCTCCACAGCCTGGTGCAGGGTCCTGTGCACTGGGAACTTTAGCTGCCATCTCTCCACGTGCAGCTCCTTCTGCCACTGGGCCCGCAGGCTGGGCGGCCAGCGCTCACTCAGCACAGCGTGGACTGTGGACTCAGTTGAGGCTGCTCAAGGTCAGGAGGGTCACGGCATTGCCCAGCACAGGTGGGGTCAGTGGCCTCAGACTATTTGCAAATAAGCTGGTTCACACACATCCCTCCAGGCCTGGGGATGTTTCAACTTGCACAATTCTGTTTCCTGGGTGTTGGCTCCCAAGGGGAGGTGAAGGGGAGCAGCTTGCCACCCCAAAATATGCTTCTTTTGGGGGGTAGTGATGATTTGAGGCTGGGTAATATAAGAAACCCCAGACATGGGAGAGGCTCTGAAAATCAAGAATTACCCTTTGCAAATGACACTTAATTTGTAAGGGGAATCTCTCTGGTAAGGGGCTCTGCCTCCCAGCCAGGCCCGCACTGGAACCCAGTGGCAACCCTACCCTTGGTCACTGCTTTTCCTGGTTACCTCCCACAGCGGACTCTCCGCCCCCAGCACCGTCTTTTGTCTTTAGCTGAAGGTGGTATTTCAGACAATGGCTTCAGCCACTCCCATGTGCATAGGAGGTATACATACTATTACACTTGTTAGCGTAAGAAACATTAAAAAAATGGGAAGAATTTTTGTGAGTTTATTTTAGCCAAACTGTCCATAATTGCCAGGAAGCAGAATCTCAACATAGTGGGATAATGCTCCTGAGAATGGCAGTTTTTCACCTTGTTTTACAAATTTCCATCAAAGGAGGAAACGTAACATAAACGGGTTGCATGAACTCCATTGGTGATAGATTAGGGAAGCAGGAGAAACCACGCGGGGAAACCTCTGGGATTGGATAGACTGTGGGGGCTCTGACCAGAGTATGCCGGAGGTTAAAGGCCCACTCGCCATACGCATGCGTGCAGGCAATGACTCAGTAGTAGCACTCTTCGTACTGCGCAGGCGCACCCTTAAATAAGCTGCTTGTGTTCGTGTAGCCCGGACCAAACTAATTGGCAGGAGGCCTCCTTTGTTTGAGCACGTGTATAAGGTGCCACTGACCAGCCAGTTGCTGCTGCTTTGTTTGTAATAAAGCATGTCCCACCTACCTGTGTCATTCACGTGTTCTTCCCATTTCCTGCACGCAGAGGGGTCAAGTCCCTGGCTGAGGAACTTGCACCGGACATAGACACATACCTCTTTCACACAGGTGGGTACAAGGTAGTCAACAATTAACATGAGAAAACCGTGAGAGGATTTATGGACTCCACTGGGTCGTTGTACCCAGTGGGGGTCTGGAAAAAGGGGGGTTACCCTGACATTCCACAGGAATGTTGTCATAGATGCAAAAGACGATAGTTAAGGTGAAGATTGACCTTTTTCAGGGACGATAACAGCCTAGGCTATGAGTACCCACCCTAAACTGCTTTTAGTTAAAAAGTCTGAATTTCCAACTTTGTGATTACTTTAGGCCTCGGAGTTTGCAAGGCCACCACGCAGGCCTCCCCTGAGCTTGTCAGGTTTCGTAGACAAACTTTAATTTGTTTTTCTACTGCTAATCTGTCTTGTGTTAATCTGATGTTAGTCCAGCCAGAAGAACCTTGAAGGATAGAGGATAATTTTTCCTCCCCAACAGAGGTGAGGGTAGGAAGTGACATTTGTTGAGGTCTCGCCTTGAGGCAAGCGCTGTGCCCTGTTTATATTACCCTGCTCTGGGCCCACTGGACCCTGCCAGGTGAATGGGATCAGCCCCATTTTTCAGATAAGGATGTGCTTGCTTAGCATCAGGCCTTGAGGAAGTGGCAGAGCTAGGGTTTGAAGCAGGTCCTCCTGACTCCTCTTTTTGCTTCCTCTGCTCACCAGGGGGAGGGCGCCTGTGAGTAGTGGCCAATGTCCCTCAGGGACAGCGCTCTTGGCGAGAAGGACTGGAGCTAGCGTGATGCAAGGGCTGAGCAGTGCTGTGTGTGACCAGATGAACCCGGGGGCCCTTTTCCCAAATGCTTCTCACAGCGCAGCCCTGCCCTGCCTCTCAAGGTCCCACCAGCTTGTTCCTAACCTAATGGGGTTACCAGCTGGGACTTCGGTTCTTCTCAACGACACGGAAAAGATCTTAAGGTCAACGAAAATGAAAGTAAAGCAAAGGGGTTTATTGACTACACACCCCAAATGAGGAGCAGCCAGGAGAGAGAGGAGGAAGTCAGAGAAGAGGGGGCCTGGGAGACAGGCTGCGGGAGCTCGCCTGAGCCCAGCTGCTGCTGCTCCTTGCTCCCCCGATTGCAAGTCTCCTGGGTCCCTTAGAGGTTGGGGATTCGTGCCTGTGGGGGAATGGCCTGGGTGTGCCCCTTGGAGGGAGAGTGCACACTGGGTCCTTTGCCCTGAGCGTATTTGTCTCTCACTTGCAGGTGGAGGTCTTAGTGGAGGCTGTTAATATTCGTAAGCTCTCCAGGTGAGCTCCTTCAGGGTCAGTGCCAGGGCACAGGGTCATTAGTCAATGCAGCTGGGCCCGAGGCAGCCACAGCATCACTTGTATGGTTTTTGCAGCTTTTCTGGGCCTGGAGCTGAGAGACACCTGAGGCCTAGATGTTATCATTAGGGAGGAAAAGATCAAGAGGTCTAAATCTCGTGACCAGTGATATGAAAGATCAGGGCTCCAAACCACATGAGACCAGGGATGCGCTAGGGGAGGACGGCGTCCCCGGGGCCAGGTTCTTGTTTTCCCGGTTTTGCCTCTTGCTGAGTATCTGGGGCTTTCCGCCCTGGGGAGTTTCTGTACCTGGCCCATCCCCCTTGCTCTGCTCTTTCTAACAGGCTGTTCCCAGCCTCTCACAGGTTTGTCCACCTGATGTTCTTAAAGCCTGGAAGCAGGTCTGTGGAATGCCAGGTAGGTCCTCAAGGTTCTGTCTGTGGATGAAAAAGGAGCCACATGCTAACCTGACAAGCTCAGGGGAGACCTGCCCGCAGGCCGCTGACCTGGGGTGGAAAGGCTGCAGAAAGGCCCATTGTGCAAGGTCATGTCTCTTGCCTGTGACATCCAGGCCTCCCTCCACATCTAAGAGGCTAATCTAGTTAAATTAGGGAGCTCAGGAGTGGGGGACGATTGGAGTTGCCAAGACCCGGCCTTTCCTGGTGGTGGAGGTCAAAGTCAGTGGCAGTAGCTCCGAATGGAGGGGTTAGGGCAGCAGGTATGTGTGGGGGGAGGGGAGGTGCAGGCCCAAGGGAGACCAGTTCCTGTTGGGATTGAGTAGGGGCCCTGGATGCCCTCTTGACAGGAAGCCCAGGGGCAGGCACATCTCTACTGGTGCCCTTTCCTGGATGCAGAGATGCCTGAATAAAATAATTGGCTATAAGACACATGAATACTGTGCTCATGCAAATTTATGTAAATAACATGCTAATGTAGCTGGCCTTAGGCTGGGTGCCCTGGGATGGTAGCTGGTGGGAATGGGGTAGCCCCCCTTTTACTTCTGACTTTGCCTCCTGCCTCTGCTTCCCAGAAGGACTTCACAGGGAAGTCATTCTCAGTGGGCTTACCCAGGAGACAAGCAGTCATGGAGGCCCACTGCTTACGTAGGTCTCTCTGCAGGAAGCCCTGAGGGGATGCAGGAAGCCCTGAGGGGATGCCGCAGAGGAAGATTTCAGGCCCTGATCCCTGATTCAGGACAACATCCTTATCTATAGAAGGACAATGAGGCACGGAGGGTGTGGTGACCTTCCTATCACACAGCAAAAGGCGGCAGAGCTGGAATTTAGTCCAGAGCTGCCTGATCGCATTCCATGTCCCTTTGCCATCGTCGCTGTCTACAATGCAGTGCTACCTAATAACTAAACACCGGTGTGTGTGTGCACGTGGGCATGGAGTTGCCTAGAGCCTGCGGGCCCCTGCAGTGGAACTCAGGCCCCCTGAATGTGCCGCCTCTGGGCCAGCTCTCCATTCCCGGACTCGTGGCCTGGCACTTGGAAGGTGCTGGCACATGCTTTGTGAATGCATAGAAACACTCTTTAAGGTGGTGGTAGCACATAAAGTCTGTTTCAGCCACAGGGGTATTTGTTGCTCTTTCCCTAAGCGGGCCTTGTCTAGGCCAGACCACACTCTGTGGGTAGCTGGGGGTAGAGTTTTTATTTCAGGAAATGGATGTTCTATTAGCCAATCATGGGGAAAGGCACACATCCTAGCGGGGGGTGCTTAGAACTGAGCAAGGAGGTCCCCTCTGGGCCCAACTGCTCAACTGTGGAGGGGCAAGAGGAGGAAGGGCAAGAGTTCCCATTGGTGAGAGTTGAGCTGTGACTTCCTTCCTCCTCCTCCTCCCAGCCCCCACCTAGTCCACCCTCCAGTTCCAGGGAATGGGAGGGGGTGGGACAGGCCAGAACTGAGTAGGGTCGTAGGTCAGGCTGAGATCATGTGAACTAAGAGTTCTGGATTTGGGTTGACTCTGAGCTTTGAGGGCTATTCATCTCTGACCCATAGCTGGACCTGCTCATGCTGGGGCCAATCAGGGATCCCATTCCCTCTCTAGATAGAGCAAGTGGGGCATTTGTGGTCCTCAGTGGAGAGAGCTATGCCCACACAGTGGGCATGTGGCCACCTTGCGTGATCACTGGTCGGGGCGGGGCAGAGGCTGGAGGAAGGGCCTTACTTGGAGAGTTTTCTGGGAAATACTCAGAGATAACGGTGGTAGGGGTGGGGCAGGCATTCTCCAGGGGCGATAACCTTCTGGTAGGTGGTGCAGGAGCTTGTGTTAGAATGATTTCAGCCTCAAAAGCAAAGGCACTTTTGTAGGGGGTGACAGGCTGATGGGCTCTGAGACCCACACAGCCCACCGTTCTCCGGCCTAGGTACTGGTCAGGCACAGTGTGGAGAGACAACACCACTGAGGCTGGGGCGGTGGTGGCAGAAGACATGATTGAGAGGGCAGGGGCCGGGCAGTCCGGGGGCACCAGCACCAGAGCAGGGTCTCCAGGCCCAGAAGCCAGTCTCCGTCCCTCAGTCTCGGGGCACAGGGCTTCTTCCCAAGCAGCATTCACTTCGGAATTTGACTGGTTCCTTAAGTGGAATAAGGCAACTTTGTGCTTCCCCGGCTTCTCTCACAGGGACCAGGTACAATGAGGGGCCAAATAAGATGCCAGCCCCACAGCAGAGGCCCACGCCCTTGGCAGAGGGCAAAGAGGAGCCAAGGGCAGTGCGGTGAGCGTGGCTGCGGGCAGCACCGGGCTTCTTGCCCAAGCTGGGCAGAGGTGGGCAAGCAGAGCACTCAGCAGGGGAGGCTGGTCCATTCCCCGGCCATTAGTGAGGCGAGCGGCTGCTGAAGCATTAGGCACTGCCTGGCTAATGCGTGGTGGAGAGGAGTGTGCCCAGGCTCTCAGATGCATGATGCCCCCAGGGGTAAGCGGGTGGGCAGGGCTGTGAGCCCTTGGGAAAGGAGAGAGCAGAGACATGGACCCACCCCCTCAAGAGTGTATTTGAGGCTGTGACCCTGAGCACAGGCATCTTCAGCTGGACCCCCTGGAGTCCCAGGGCTGGAATGCCATTCTGGACCCCTTCCGAGGCTCTGCCCTCTCACTCGAGGGGGCTTCACCCTGGCACATGCTCTGAAAAAACCGGCCCATGTTCTCCAGTCGCAAACCCTCTTGGGCGGAGGCCCTACCAGAGCAGGGGCAGGAGAGCACACGGGCCAGGGCCCAGGGGCCAGCATCTCCCTCTGCTGGACGCGGCCGCCTCATCAGCCACCTGGCCGTCCTCCTGTTTTTTTAAGAAAAATACATTTGCATTGATTTCAGAGAGGACAAGAGAGGGAGAGAGAGATAGAAACATCAATGATGAGAGAGAATCATTGATCGGCTGCTTCTTGCATGCCCCCTACTGGGGATCGTGCCCATAACCCGTGCATGTGCCCTGATGGGAATTGAACCCAGCCCTTTCAAAGACCTCAGGCTGACGCTCCATCCACTGAGCCAAACCAGCTAGGACTATCCTGCTGCTTTTGAGCAGCTCTTGCCTGACCCGGGCTCCCCTTCATCCCCAACAACTTCAGTGCCTTCTAGCAAGTCCCCCCTCACACCTCCCCTCCCCCCACCACGCCTGTTTCCCAGCTGAGAATACCGGTGCTACCACGGAGGGAATGGGATGGCATCCGCATGTACCGCCATGAAAGAGATGGCTCTGAGCTCCTCCAGGCCCAGAGCAACAGAAAGCCTCCCCCCACTTCTCCTCCCCCGCTAACCACCTGCCTGCCCCACTCCTTCCTTCCCCACTCCCCCCGCAGGGCTGCCACCCCGCAGGGCAGTGCTATGTGAAGAGTCAGGCTCTGTGCAGTGCCAGGTGAGTGTCAGGCCTCGGTGCCTTTCTTGCTTAGGAAGAGGCAGTGAGTGGTGGCTACAGATCTGTAGCTGAGACAACAGTGCTGTGGTGTGATCATATCTGATATCTTAATTTCATTCTATTCCATTTCATTCTTCTTTTTTTCGTTAGAGAGAGAGAGGGGGAGAAAGAGAGAGACATCAGTCTGTTACTTCCCATATGCAGCCTGACTGAGGACTGAACCTGAAACCTGGTGTGTATCCTGACTGGGAATCGGACCTGCCATCTTTGGGTTGTATGGCGTAACGCTCAGCCAAGTGAGCCACACTGGCAGGGCCATTTATTTACTTATTTATTTTTGTTAATCCTCACCCAAGAATATTTTTTCTATTGATTCTTAGAGAGAGTGGAAGGGAAGGGGGGGGGAGAGAGAGAGAAACATTGATGTAGAGAGACACATTGATTGGTTGCGTCCTGCATATGCCTCAACCGGAGACAGGGATCCAGCCTGCAATCGAGGTACGTGCCCAGGTTTCAGGTTCAATCCCCAGTTGGGTGCATATGGGAGGTAACAGATCTCTCTCTCTCTCTCTCTCTCTCTCTCTCTCTCTCTCTCTCTCTCTCTCGAAATGGAGTAGAATGAAAGTAAGATATCAGATATGATCACACCACAGCACTGTTGTCTCAGCTATGGATCTGTAATATATTTGAGCACATGTGCCCTGGATCAGGGTGAAGAAGCTTCAACGCTATGGGCTTATACCCATTTGACAAATTAAACCCTGAAACGAAAGCTTTCACATGTGATATTTGCCAGGGGAGACTCGAAACCCTGAACCTGGGAGAAACCACCACTCAGTGCCTCTCCCTCAGCAAGAAAGGCGCCGAGGCCTGACTGACACTCCCCTGGCACTGCACAGAGCCTGACTGTTCACATAGCACTGCCCTGTGGGGTGGCAGCCCTGCGGGGGGAGTGGGGAAGGAAGGAGTGGGGCAGGCAGGTGGTTTCGGGGGGAGAGGTGGGAGGGAGGTGTTACAGAGTAGAAAAATGTTTAGGCCTGCTTAATGCCCCAGCCACCTCAGCAGCTTGACAGCCTGTGCCAAGTGTCTAGGAACTGGGCTCCCACACCTGAGCAATGGCCCACAAAGAACAAACAGATCAACATTGAGAATAGTCCTCACCCCTAAGTTACCCAGAAATGAATAACAGGAGGATGATGAATAGCTTGGCTAAAACTACGCAGTTAGCTTCTGTGACGTGGCTTTGCTTGCTGCAGGAACCTGAACGCGGATGTAGTTGTCCCCTTTAAATATTGAACTCTGCAGATGGTCGGGGCACTTCTCTCTCGGGCTTCCTGAGTGGAGGAGCGGACACGGGCCAGTCAATAAAGGCTCTCTCAATTTTAATCCATCTGAAGTTCTGGTCATTCTGCCACTCGCCCTCCACAGCAGGGGGAAGACTTTCTGTTGCTCTGGGCCTGGAGGAGCTCAGAGCCATGCTGCTGAGGACAGGCTCCATGCTGCCTGCTTCGCCTTCTTTGCTGGGCTTTCTCCAGCCCTTCCGACGTCAGCATCCAGAACGCAGGGGCGGGAGGCTGGCCTGTCCCAGTCACACAGGCACGAGTGGGCCTGAGCCACAGACCCCACCCTGCTCTTCTCCGAGCTCTTCCCCGCTTAGTGGGCAGCTCCATCACTTTCATGGCGGTACATGTGGATGTTTCTTTAATGCGAATTGTGTTATTTTTTTTTTAAATGCAGATTCAGTGTTTGAGCATCAGCCTGTGAACCAGGAGCTCACGGTTTGATTCTCTGTCTGGGCACATGCCTGGGTTTCGGGCTCAATTCTGCGTGGGGTGTGCAGGAGTCAGCCAACCAACGACTCTCTCTCATTGATGTTTCTATCTCTCTCCCGCTCTCCCTTCCTCTCTGAAATCAATAAAAACACATAAAAATAAAATGAAATACAGGCTTTAATTTGAACCACTTGGGCAAGGCTCAAGGAGGAAGGCAGAATTCTTCTGAGAGAGGGTGGGAGAGGGGAGGTAGGGGGAAAAGGGGGGAGAGAGAGGGGGGAGAAAGAGAGAGAGAGAGAGATCTGCCTTTTTGGGACACCACCATTAAATAACCATTTCACCATGAAAGGCAAACTCTCCTCTAATCCCTCACCTCACACCTGGCAGCAGGGGGACCAGACACACACGATAGAGAAATTGTCCTGCATTTTAAAAAACAGAACTTTCAACTCTCAGGAAAGCTTGGAGAGAAGTGTGAGGAGCCAGAGTTCACAGCCAGATGGAAAGAGGATCTGGAAAGAAAGGGGCCTCTGGAAGGGCGGGATCTAGGAGCTTCTTTTGAGTCTGTGTGTGGACATCCCGCTAGGATTGTTTCCAGCCCCACGTGTCCGTTACTCACTGTGTCCCAGACTTCAGCAAACTCCTCTCTTGGCCGCCTGCCCTGTGTTAAAGAACAAGATTCAATGTCATAAATGTGAAGATCAAATTGGCCTAAAAAGAAAAAAAAAAGATGTAATTGGCTTTATTGAACAACTAGAGGCCCGGTACATGAAATTCCTGTGTGTGTGTGTGTGGGGGGGGGGGGCGGGGGGATGTCCCTCAGCCTGGCCTGGACCCCTTGCTATGGAATTGGGCCTAACCTGGCAGTCAGACATCCCTCTCACAATCCGGGACTGCTGGTTCCTGACCACTTGCCTGCCTGCCTGCCTGATTACCTCTAACTGCTTTTGCCTGTTTATTTGCCAGGCAATAAAGGCTCTCTAAATTCTAATCAGTCTGGAGTTCTGGTCATTCTTTGGCTTAGGGAGCCTGATTGCCCCCTAACCACTCCCCTGCCGGCCTGATTGACACCTAACTGCTCTCCTGCTGGCCTGATTGCCCCCAATTGTCCACCCACACCGGCCTGGTCACCCCCAACTGACCACCCTGCTGTCCATCTTGTGATGGCCATCTTGTGGCAGCCATCTTGTGATGACGTCGTGTGTGACACCACGTAGGCTTTTATTTTATAGGATTCTTGAACGGGGCAGCATCCCTTCTAGCAACTAGAAGTATGCTCTGAGGGATTGTACAGGGAAGATTTTCATGGGCAGAAAGAGGGTGGGACTAAGAAGCGAATGGAGAGGATTATTTCAGCTAGGAGACCTTCCCTCAGGGGAAGGGAGGGGATTTTATTAGGTAGATTCCCTCCCTAGAGCCACCAGGGAATTCCAGACGGAATGGCTTAAAATTCAACTGCCATTCAGTTAGGTGCTAAATATGGTTTGGTGATAGTGGTTTAGCAAAAATGACTCCATTTTGCTCTATTGCTCCTTTTTTAGAAAACATCTGTAGTTAGCATGCTTCAGGGTCAGGGAAAGGGAGCAGCTGTGTTCACACCAGGGGCCTGGGGGCATGGAGACAGAGCCACGTAAGCCCAGGTGACGGTGGGGAGCAGGCCGCTGCGTGGCCCGGCCAGCAAAGCAGGAACCCCTGAGCGTCCAAGAAGCTCTGGTCCCAGAACGTGTGGGTGGCTCTCTGCTTGTAGCCAGGCTTGCAGGAGGGTCCTGCCTCTCACCACCCCTGAAGTTTGTGACTTATCAGAATAGGTATTTGCGCATTCAGGTCCCCACAGTATATTTCCCACGTACACCTGGTCTTCCCTCGTGGCTCCTGGCTCGCAGCTCCCCAAGCCCCTGGAATGCCCTGAGTGATGAGAGAGTGGGAGCATCTCTGGCTCTAATACTTACTGTCTCCTCCTCCCCCAGTTCCTGAAAAGGCCTGAGTCATAAAGGTGAGATGCTCTCATCATTCATAACAGGCCCCTTCCCACAACTGGGTTTGCTATGCTGATGGGGTGATGTTTGGAAAGCACCTGAGCTGGGCCTGGTTGGCCTTTGAACTGCGGCTGGAACTTTAAGTCCCACTGTAAGGGCGGAAGGGCGGTGTGAGAGTGTAGATGGAAGGGTGGTGCGAGAGTGAAGATCTGCCAATAGGATGCAGAGGAAATGCCCGACCAAGGACCTTCCCTTGACCAATCAACAGGGGCCACACGCGTTACCCCACCCACTACTTCCGGCCCTATAAATCCTTTGGTTTGCCTGAAACCGGCACTTCCTCCCTCGTCGCGCCATTGTGTGGCGGGCAAGCAGGGAGTCCAAGTTAACTTGTATAATAAAGCTCTCATGTTCTTGCAACGGTTTTGGGGCTCACTCGTAGTCTTTGGGGACCATGACTTCTGGGTACAACACCACCTGATTCCTGGGGAGCAGAGAGGCTGGGGTTGGATCAGTTGCCAGTGGCCAATGATTCCTTCAGGCAGGACTGTGCAATGAAGCCTCTGTGAGAGCCCACCCAGAGGGCTTCAGAGAGTGTGCAGGCGGGGGACCCAGAACGCTTCCTCGGGCCGCCACCTGGGCCCAGCCTCCTCGAGGACGCAGCCTCTTTTTTGGGGACTTCACCCTAAGCATCTCTTCTTCTGGCTGTTGATTCATATTATATCCTTTGCCATGAATCAGTAATCTAGTGAGTAGAGGGGTTTTCTGTGTCAGTTGCTTCAGCAAGTTTATGGAACCCAGGGTGGTGGTGGCATCATAAGTCTCTGATCTCTAGCCGCTCAGTCAGAGCGCAGGTAAATCTGGGCTGGTTGGCATCTGACGTGGAGGGTAGACTTGTTGGACTGAGGGCTTAATTTGGTGCCATTTCCAGGTTGAGTGTCAGATTGAGTTGAGTTGCAGGACATCCAGCTGCTGTCCACGCATTGCTTGTTGGTGGTGAGGGACGCCCTGTCATACATTGGAATTGGGTGCTAGAATCTTAGCCCCCTACAGGCTAGCCTGCCATGGTTCTTTGTTGAGAGTTTACTAACTCTGTCTACACATTTTTCCTTAGGCTGGGAAATCAGTAAAGAAAGACCACGATCCCCTAATCCTGGAGCGGGGAACCTTTTTTTCTGCCAGGGGCCATTTGGATATTTTCTTTTTAAATACATTTTTTTTTAATTGATTTTAGCGAGGAAGGGAGAGGGAGAGAAAGATAGAAACGTCAATGAAGAGAGAATCCTTGATTGGCTGCCTGCTGCACGATTGGGGATTGAACCTACAACCTGGGCATGTGCCCTGACCAGGAATCAAACTGTGACCTCCTGGTTTATAGATTGACCCTCAACCACTGAGCCACACAGGCCAGGCCCATTTGGATATTTATAACATTATTTGTGGGCCATACAAAATTA
Source organism: Murina feae (assembly GCA_004026665.1). Classification (NCBI taxonomy): domain Eukaryota; kingdom Metazoa; phylum Chordata; class Mammalia; order Chiroptera; family Vespertilionidae; genus Murina; species Murina feae. The sequence goes on along the minus strand of PVJC01031257.1, from coordinate 5,770 downwards.
TTGACTTAAAAATTAGCTGACTATTTTTGGTCAAACATTTCATTAATGCACCCCTAATGTTCTGACAGGGCCAGACCAATGATTTCCCAGGCCTTAGAGGGCCCTCGGGCTGGGCGTTCCCCACCCTGCTCAAGGAGTCACCACTCCCCTATTTTGTCTTAGGGCCCTTTCTTCTTGAGAGACAAATAATGCGGGGCCACACATGGCCTCACAGGTGCCAGGCTCTGTCATGCATGTCCTGACAAGTATCATCTCCTATCACAAACCCAGAAGAGGGTTCCATTACCATCAGCTCCATTTTACAGATGAGGAAACTGAGGTACTCCCAGATTCCATAGGTTTAACCACTGTCTCTAGTGAATAGCCTTCCAATCGCCTATTGGGGTATTTCTTGAATTATCTCTGATTAGCCCAGGGGTTCTCATCTGGGCCAACTCTGTCCCCAGGGGACATTGGGCAATGTCTGGAGATCTTTTTGGTTGTCTCAGCTGGGAGGGCGCCCCTGGCATCTGATGGGTAGGAATCAGAGATGCTGCAGTGCACAGGACAGCCCCTCCACAACCAAGCAGTGTCCAGGCCACCGCGTCCATAGGGTTAAGCAGAGCCCTCCGGAGCTGTCCCCGAGGAACGCACTTGTCCGGCTGTGTTTGCTTTGACACTTCTCCTGGCTCCATGCTAGTGCTGCTGCCTTGCCAGAGACTAATTGGTTGAATGCCTGAACCAACCCACAGAATGATCCGTGGACGCAGCGTCGGGATGGCCTTACCAAATTTCTTGTTTAAAGATGGGGGAGCAGAGGCCAGATCGGGGAAGTACAAGTTGCCCTCCAAACACCCACAAGCAGATGAAGAAGGCAGATGTGTAACCTACGCAAGGTGATGAGCGTTGGAGCAAGTGGGCCAGGAACAGAGCGCCAGAGAGAGAGGCATGAGGAAGTCTGCCCACACCCTTCGGACTGTGGGAACTCGTCTGGAAACAGCCTTAAATGCCACAGAGAGGGCCGCCTCAGCCTGTCTGCTACTTCTTCCTCCCTTGTCTGCTGTGACCATTCCAGGTTGCCCACAGCAGACCTGGGCTTAGACTGCCTGGGGCAGGATATGGGCCCTCATAGAATCTAGGGAGTCCAAAAGGAAATAGGCAGGAACCACAGGCCAACAAACAGACCGCTGAGGGCATGTGACAGGGCATCGTGGCCATCCCTGTGAACACCAGCAGCCACCCTGGCCCTCTGCTCCTGCCACCCCAATTGACTGGGCTTCTGACCTGCCCTGCTTCTGAGAGTCCCTCCCTCTAGTCCAGTGGTTCTCAACCTTCTGGCCCTTTAAAACAGTTCCTCACGAGACCCAAGCATAAAATTATTTTTGTTGCTGTCATAACTGTAATGTTGCTACTGTTATGAATTGTAATGTAAATATCTGATATGCAGGATGGTCTTAGGTGACCCCTGTGAAAGGGTATTCGACCGCCAAAGGGGTCGTGACCCACAGGTTGAGAACCGCTGCTCTAGTCTTAAGTCACTGGTGGGAGCCTCCCATCATCTAAACTTAGGGCCCCGGCGCTGTGCAGTGGCCCAGGCCAAGGAGAGCAAGGCAGGACCTTTAAGCTGTCAAGGAGGAGGAGGGGCTCCCCTCCCCAGGTCTCCCCAGTGGCCCGTGCCTGACGCGTGCAGAGGCACATAAGGTCCATCTGCCGTGTGTTCTGTACTTGCCTGGCCTCCCACCCCCACCCCATGTAGGATAAGGCCCACAGTTCAAAGCACCCACAGCCCAGGAGAAGGCAGCTTGAGCCTGAGTCCCGGAGGCCCAGCCTGGACCCAGGGCTGGCCTCTTTCATTCCAGGAATGCTGGAGAGGTGACGGTGCCCAGTGCCACCCACCATCTCCAGGGGGCATCTCAGTGGGCATCTGACCTTTGTGCTCGGAGGCATCACAAAGAGACCAGGACCAAAAAGAACTTCATTGGGAGAGAAGGATGTGGCTGCAAAGTGGCCAGGGGCTCACTTTACCCATCAGCTATGTATCGAGCACTGCGGACCCCAAGGCGACAAGGGGACCTGACCAGCAGCGCAGTCCTCCCTTCCCTCTTCCTCCACGAGCTGCATTCAGTATGTGGCAACAAAAGCGCGTCCCCTCCCTTGCCTCTCTGCTAGGTACGCTCAGCACCATGGGTAGCAAGGACGGACAGATCTGCGCCTTGCTCCTGCTCCACAAAGCGTCTGGAGGTCACTCCACATCAGAGCACAGAGCGCATCCTGAGACGGCTGCAGAACAGGCCGCATGAATTCATCTCCTGTTGCTGAGAGTCTGATGGTTTCTATGCTTTGCTTTTACAGTGTCTGTGGGTTTTTGTACGAATCCATGTGGTTTTTGGCAGGCTAAATTCTTAGAAATGGAGTGCTTGGATGAAATGCCCATTTAAAATGCTGCCCAAGCCCTAGCCAGTGTGGCTCAGCGGATAGAGCATCAGCCTGTGGATAGAGCATCAATAGGAGGCAGGAGGCAGCCGATCAATGATTCTCTCTCATCATTGATGTTTCTATCTCTCTCTCCCTCTCCAAAATCAATAAAAATATGTTTTAAAAAAGAAATTTCTTCTAAAAAAATAAAATGTTACACAAATTGCATCCCCCAGCTGGTGTGACTAAGTGGTTAGAGCAACGGCCTGAGCACTGAAGGGTCTCAGGTTCAATTCCCATCAAGGGCTTGCACCTGGGGTGAGGTTTGCTCCCCGCCCCTAGTAGAGATGAGTTTGGGAGGCAACCAGTCAATGTATTTCTCTCACATCTCTCTCTCTCTCTCTCTCTCTCTCTCTCTCTCTCTCTCTCTCTCTCTCTCTCCCCTTCTACTCTCTCTGAAAAGCAATGGAACAAATATTCTTATGTGAGCATTAACAAAAACAAACAAATAAATAAAATGTTACCTAAATTGCCAGATTGCTCTTGAGCAGTGGCTGTGCAGTGTGCCCTCCCACGAGCAGCGGGTGGGGATGAGAGCATCTGCTGCGTGTACCGGGGGGTGGAGTACGGGGGAGGTGGAAAAGGTCGAACACATTGGCCAGTGCTAGTCAGACCCGGCAGGATGGCATCGCCGGTGGTGGCTGGGGAGGCAGTGCCATAGTTCTCTGGCTGTGTTATAAATGTTGACTTTCTGAATGCGAAGTGTTTTGTCAGGGCTTTTCCCTCCTGATGGCAGATTGGTGGAGGGCCTCTGCTAGCCCGCAGGGCGACGGCTGTCAGGGCGAAGGAGAGAGAGCAGGAACTTTCCTTTGGCTACATTCTTGCATGTGAAGCTGATGGGCCTTGTGGCATGCTCATTGCTTCGTCATCAGGAAGTGGCCATGACCCAAAGATCGTTCTGGAGCAGCATCCCTTCGCTTCTCACTGACCCATCTGTCCGTCCATCCGTCCATTCCTCCATCCATCCATTTCTTCTTTCATAAGACATTTATGAGCCCCTGCTCTGGGCTAGACACTGTTCTTTGTGCTCAGAGAGCTATGAGGTGAGGAGGAGGGAGAGGATGTAGAAATGCAAGTAACTAACAACTCTGATGTCCCTTGTGCTGATGTGGAGGAAGGTTGGTTACAATAGGTCGCACTCCTTGCAGACTCCCCGGGTGCCGGGCCCTCGCTAGGTATGTGGGATGCAGAAATGGTGGGAAATCATCATCTCTCCCCTAAGGACACCAGGGTCTCCCAGGGAGGAAGGACAGTTATGCAAAGAACCAATGTGAGGGAAATATACGCCACACTTCGGGGTCACTGAGGAAAGGAGTTAGGTCTTGCTGGGAGCGAAACGATGTCTCATTATTTTATTTTCTGTAAAGCAAATTATAGTGGCTGCAAGCCCCTTTCTGTCAGGACAGGTGAGAAGTCCGTGTCTGCCATGTGTTGGGTGCTCTTCACCCGGGGGGGGGGGGGGTTTATATTTGGGGAAAAGCCTTCTGTTCTTCTGCTCTCAGGGGTCTCTACCGAGTGGCCCCCGTTTCCATGCCGGCCAAAGCTGGGCTCCTACTGAGGCTGGGAGCTTCAGGGCTTAAGGACAGTTTCTGCAGGCTTCTCCTGCATGAAGTTTTTATCTGCTTGGGAAGAAGTTCAGACAAAGGCCCAAACCCTGCCAGCTCAGAGATCCACCCAGAAACCCTGAATTGCCACTTCCAGGCCCTGGGAAGACGGAGTCCTTCTATCCTCTCTGGAGTCCAACCTTTGCAAGTATTGATGTCCTCTCCTTCCAGAGAATTCCGTTCTATCAGTGCCAGGAACCCAGACTTGGAAAACAAAAGCTGTCCAGCAGCTGTGGCTCAGTGTTTGATCGCTGACCAATGAAGCAGGAGGTCACAGTTCCATTCCCGGTCAGGACACATGCCTATTATGGGTTTTGCAGGAGGCTGGTGATCAGTGCTCCTCTCTCATCGATGTTTTTATCTCTCGTCCTCTCCTACTCTCTCTCTCAAATAAATAAAAATATATTTTAAAAAAAGAAACAAGAAAACAAAAGCCTCGGTGGTCATTGTCTCCCTGCGGCGCAGGTCGCTCCTGACCTTCGCTGGCTGAGCAACACAGAATAGTTCGTGAGCCCGGAACCAAAGGCTTGTCACTGTCTCTGTGAAGGGGAGGCAGAAATGCTTGCAGTCGCGTAGGGACCCTGTCCTGATGCCCCCGGTCCCTTCACCATATCTGCTTGCTGAGCATGTGGTGCGGAATGGCTTGCACCTGAGCCACCTGCTGCACACGCGGGGTGGTGGCACCTGCTAGGGAAGCCCTGAGATAAGGACTGACCGGCTGGGACAGACGGGCCCTGACTGCTCGCCTGAGCCAGGCAGCTGGACGCCCATGGGCGCCCTACATTCAGGTGTTGGGAGGCACCCTCCACGGACTTGGGTCCAAGAGGGAGGGACACCCAGAAGGAGGGTGGGTCAGAGTTCCTGCTGGCCGAGGTGGCATCGCTGCAAGCAGCAGGGCCAGTGGTGGCATTTGGTGTTCACACTAATGGTCACAGCATCCTGTCATGTGCCCTCAGCACCATCTTGGTTTCTCCCCTTTCTCTGTCTTGCACCCCCACTGCTTCTCGTGTCTCCTTAATCACTTACCTGCGTCCTTATCTCAGACCCTGCTTCTGGGGACCTGGCCTCTGACAACCAGCGAGGACTAAACACAGATTATGGCCTCTTCCTGCTGCTTCCCCGACAGATGCAAGGAATGTGTTGTTTCAAAACTGAGAGGAGCCCGAGCCCATCCAGTCTGCTTTGTCTCCATGGGGTTGCCCACACGATCAGCAAGGCGAGGAGCAGCAGCTCCCCAGGGCACTGTGAGAGCAGCAATGCCTTGTGACCACAACAGGTTCAGGTGTGCCCAGCGCAGCTCAGCTGCCTCACCGTAATTAGTGCCACCGTTTGGTGCTAGCAAGTTGGAATAAGGTAAGTGAGCACTAGCTGGTTTGGCTCAGTGGATAGAGCGTTGGCCTGTGGACTGAAGGGTCCTGGGTTCAATTCGGGTCAAGGTCATGTACCTCAGTTGTAGGCTCCTCCCCAGCCCAGGCCTTGGTTGGGGCTCATGCAGGAGGCAATTAATCTATGTGTTTCTCTCACATCAATATTTCTCTCTGTCTTCCACTATCTCTAAAAATCAATGGAAAAATATCCTCAGGGGAGGATTAAAAAACAACAACAGAGTAAGACAAGAGAAATCCTACTTAAACCAACAAGGGCACATGGTCCTGAGGTTGTGGGCTCAGCTGGAGGCTGCAGCTAGAGAGGGACATTAGGCCAGCTGGTGT